>JAGVVM010000602.1:0-28356 GCA_019149425.1 Psidium friedrichsthalianum | reverse complement strand
GGACACCCTGTTCATAATACATTCAACGAATCTGCGTACGCCTGGCCTACGAGTAGCGACGGCCCAGGATGCTCATCGCGGCCAAGGAACGCTAGCGCAATGACAATAATCTAAAACCTGCGGAAGCGTGCCTTCTAAAACTACATACATGCACAAGGTAAAGGGGTAGCATGGAAGACAAGACACTTTACAAAAGATAATACACATCATGTATATATATATATAGAGCGTTAGATACAGACTCCCAAAAGAAAACCTCACTAAGGTCAAGCTATCTATGCTCTCACCAAAAAGGCTAGACCAGTACAGCAGAACTCAATCCATGACGAACTCCTCCTCAGGATCCTCCTCGGGGTCCTCCTCTGGGTCCTCCTCGGGGTCCTCCTCTGGATTCCTCTGGGTCCTCCTCATCTGATCCATGGCATCGCCCTCCTCGTGACCATCGACTCGGAACGTCCTGGGGACGGTAACTCCTGCAGTGGGTCGGGGTCGATCACCTCGCCACCATACTCTGCTGGCTGCAGCAAGATCGGGTCGTCCTCCATAGGAATCGGGGAGTCCCCTGGGGTCCCTCGAAGCCAAACAGACCCTCTCTGAACCAGGCCTCATATCTATGGGGTACAAAATAAGGTCCACCCCTGACTACTAACACGGTGGTCACATGCCTATGCCACAGAGTGGCGTGCATATCAAAATGGAGGGTGATCTCGGTGTCCATCTGCACTGGCAGTCAAAAAGCATCGGCGGTGCAGCCATCATGGGTGACCTGGATCTGTAAAGAAGGGCAACCCCCGCCCATGAGTCGAAACTCAATAAGCTCGCCACTAATCCTAACGTAGGATAGCGTATACTAGTGGGGTTGGTCCTATCCAACGGACTAGGCTCACGTACCAGGGTTCAGACACTCTCAGTCTCCTCGGTA
Organism: Psidium friedrichsthalianum; assembly: GCA_019149425.1. Taxonomy (NCBI): domain Eukaryota; kingdom Viridiplantae; phylum Streptophyta; class Magnoliopsida; order Myrtales; family Myrtaceae; genus Psidium; species Psidium friedrichsthalianum. The sequence continues at coordinate 27,434 of JAGVVM010000602.1, read as the reverse complement.
CCAGACCCCAACATGAATAACAGACGTGCAAATTATCCCAACACAGTTCATATCATACAGACGGGCACGAGAGATATCAATCAGATGCCATATGCAATGCTACAGGCCTCAACCGGCCATATCGGATCCCAATGGATCATGCTCAGGCCTCAATCGGCCATAACGGGTCCCACTAGACCATGCCCATCTGTCACTCCAAATCCCATCAGGGCTCGCCCAACAGTGCCCTACGGCATTTACCACACTGCGTCTCGAACGCCTTACGTTGGTCTACCTTTTCTCTCCATTTCCCCTCTGGGCACATTCTCACGTCACAACTCTGGTGACTCATGCCATGCTCTCAATGAATGCGGGGCCCTCATGATTGCAACCAGCAATTTAAACACAGAGCATGCATGCTATGGTATATGAGCACAGGTACAAGGCACATCAAGAAATCATCAAAGCGAACATGTGCTCGTCAGACCAGACCATATGAGATTCAAAGGCCCCACGCACAATCCCCTAGCCAGACAGGCTTAGTAGAGTATCCCATATTAATTCTCGGGGCCAAACCCATAACGATTGGAATCTCATCTCGGCGGCCTTAACAACCGGCCTAAACCCAATCACCCATGCTAGTCCCCTGGGAGTTATTAACCCGCGACTAATGATTCAATGATTAAACAATCCATCAGGTGTAGTTGAATTAGGCTTATCTCGGTTTAAAGCCCAATTAAAGGATTCGAGTTCGAATGGGTCCAATCCCGGCCCAAGGCCCAAGGGTAATTAAGTTCATTAAGGTAGGTCAGCCCATTATAAGGTTTAAAGCCCATTAGTCAAGTTGGGTTCGATAGGATTTGAGGTTTAGTGTAATGGTTTAGGCCCACTAAATTAGATTGGGCTAATTAAAATTTGTAAGGCCCATTTGGATTCTAAGGCCATTAATAATTCTTAAGTCCATTATGTAATTGAGGCCCATGAATTTTAAATTTTCGTGTAGGGCCCAAGCCCATTTTCAAGGATTAACCAATTAAGCCCATTTTGCCCATTTTAGGCCCATTTAGTCTCTCTAAGCCCATATACATTAATGAGCCTCATCCATTAATGTTCCAAACCATCATTGGGCCCATTCAATTGAAATTTTCGTCCATTACAAGCCCATTAACCCAATTAGGTTCAATTAGGTTCATTTAGCCCCAAATAGCATGAAATTACCACCCCAAGCCCATTAGAAACTCTTAGGCCCACCAAAGCTCAAGCCCATTCCACTAATTACAGCCCATGTATAACATTTCAAGGCCCATTTGGTTCTCTCCAAACCCCAACCGCACGGCCCAACATGAACACAAGATGGGCCTAAAGCCCATTAACCTAAAGCACACTTATTACACCCTAATTACTTTGATTAGCCACTAATCCAACCATACACACATCTATACAACTAGCCTAAATCAGATTAGGGGTTGGAGCTTACCTATTTGGGTCGGTGAAGGGCGGCTGGTCGGCGTTGGAGACGGCGACGGGAAGGGCGGACGGCCGACGGTGAGCGAGCTACCGAGAGAGAGAGAAACGATGAGGACTTGGCCGGCCACGGCGGCTCACAAGGCCACGGAAGAGACAAGGGAAAGGGCTTAGGGGACTCACCAACCGAGGATGATGGCTGGTGAAGGCGGACGGTGGCCGTTGGTGGCGAATAACGGCGACGACGGCGGCGGGTTGAGCGACGGCACGAGATGGCCGAGAAGAAGAGAGTGAGATGCGTTCTGGTCGGGCTTCCTAAGGCCACGAAACAGCAAGGAGGGAGCTTGTGACAGTCTGAAAATTCGACCCAATTGTCAGAATTTCTAAATGAATGGAAATACTTCATTAATACACTCTAGTCGACGCTCACTCGGGATTAGCTACCCTGAGCTGACCAACCGAAGGGGAAAGGCTATCTGGGAATTTTTCCCAATCAGCCGCCCGTTGGCCTGAGACTGAGACTGAGTCGGTATTTGATGAAATTGACCACAAAATGAAATCTGACGATGGACAATCGGATCAGTAGGATAAACACAATGAAGAAATGAAGTCGGTTTCAGAAATGTCGACTGAAGGTCAGACAGCCGGTGCACGTCGAGAAGCAAGACGTGAATGGAAAATTACCGAAATGCCCCCGGTAAATGCTCAGACCTTAGGATGAGACTGAATAGATTTTTGAGAGTGGAATCGATAGACCGACACCAAATCCTGTCCAAAATTCGTTCGCGCTCGGGATCCGATCGGTGCATTTGGCACGCAAATCGAGGCAAGTCAAATCAGATGTCACATCAGTCAGATGTCACATCAATCAATCAATCGCGTCATGGCACAATTTCCAAGAATGTCAATCAAATCAAACTTCAATCCATCATGTCATGAAAAACCCCATCAACCACCCCACTATAATCTAATTTCCCCTTATTCTAATAGATTATAATCTCTCTCCTATTCTCTCTCCTCCCTCCCATTTTGTTTCGGCCGAACCACCTCCTCCCTCTCTCCCGATCGCCCTCCCCCTCGGCCTCTTCCGTCCGCCCGTCACCGCCGTGAGCCGCCCGTAGCCGCCGTCGTCCTCGGCCACCGCCGGCCTTCCCGTCGCCACGGTAAGTCCCACGACCCCTCACCTCTTCATTCTTGACCATGGGAGCCCCCTTGGAGCCGAACCAACTCTCACCGCCCCTCTCTTTCCCTCGGCCGTGTAGCCGCCCGAGACCGTCCGCCCGTCCGCCCGTGAAACCGCGCCAACCAGCCACCGTCCCGCCTCCGTGACGCCTCGGTGAGCCACCCTTACACCTCTTCTTGTTGATTTCGTGGCCTTGTGAACCACCATGAACCGGCCAAGTCCTCACCGTCTCTCTTCCTCTCTCCCTCTCGGGTTCGTCCGCCGAGAAGACCGCCGGCCGTTCGCCCCCTTTCCGCCGTCCAGCCGCCGTGACCAGCCCCTCTAGGTAAGCTTCACCCACTAATCTCAATCTAGGCTAGTTGTATGCTTGTGTGGTTGATCGAATTAGTTGCTAATTAAAGTGATTAGTGGATAATGTGTGTGATTAAGCATGTTGGGCTAGGATTAAGCTTATGTGTGAAATGGGCCGAACGTGTGGGCCTCTAGGAAATTCGGTTTGGGCCTTGAAAAGTCATAGATGGGCTGAATGGAGTGAAGTTGGCGTGAGAATTTATGGGCCTAAGGATTGTATTGGGCTTAAGAACTTAATTCTAACTTAATTGGGCCTAATTGAACCTAATTGAACCTAATTGGGTTAATGGGCCTATAATGGACGAAAATTTTAATTAAATGGGCCCAATGATGGGTTGGAACATTAAAAGATGAGGCCCACTAATGCATATGGGCTTAGAGTGATCAAATGGGCCTAAAATGGGCTAAATGGGCTTAATTGGATAATCCTTGAAAATGGGCTTGGGCCCTACACGAAATTAACTCTAATTGGGCCTAAATATCATAATGGACTTAAGAGTTAATTAATGGGCCTTGGTTATTATTAGGGCCCAACTGAAATTATTAAGCCCAACCTAATTAATGGGCCTAACCCATTTCATTCAACCTTGAACCGTAATGGGCCCAACTTGACTAATGGGCTTTAAACCCTATAATGGACTGACCTACCTTAATGAACTTAATTACCCTTGGGCCTTGGGCCGGGATTGGACCCATTCGAACTCGAATCCTTTAATTGGGCCTTAACCCGAGATAAGCCTAATTCAACTACACCTGAAGGATTGTTTAATCATTGAATCATTAGTCGTGGGTTAATGACTCCTAGGGGACTAGCTTGGGTGATTGGGTTTAGGCCGAGTTATTAAGGCCGCTGAGATGAGATTCTAATCGTTATGGGTTTGACCCGAGAGTTAATACGGGATACCCTATTGAGTCTGTCTGGCTAGGGGATTGTGCGTGGGGCCTTTGAATCTCATATGGTCTGGTTTGACGAGCACATGTTCACTTTGATGATTTCTTGATGTGCCTTGTACCTGTGCTCATATACCATAGCATGCATGCTCTGTGTTTAAATTGCTGGTTGCAATCATGAGGGCCCCGCATTCATTGAGAGCATGGCATGAGTCACCAGAGTTGTGACGTGAGAATGCGCCCAGAGGGGAAATGGAGAGAAAAGGGAGACCAACGTAAGGCGTTCGAGACGCAGTGTGGTAAATGCCGTTGGCACTGTTGGGTGAGCCCTGATGGGATTTGGAGCACAGATGGGCATGGTCTATTGGGACCCGTTATGGCCGATTGAGGCCTGAGTATGATCCATTGGGATCCGATATGGCCGGTTGAGGCCTGTAGCATTGCATATGGCATCTGATTGATATCTCTTGTGCCCGTCTGTATGATATGAACTGTGTTGGATAATTTGCACGTCTGTTATTCATGTTGGGGTCTGGTACCGAGGAGACTGAGAGTGTCTGAACCCTGGTACGTGAGCCTAGTCCGTTGGATAGGACCGACCCCACTAGTATACGCTATCCTACGTTAGGATTAGTGGTGAGCTTATTGAGTTTCGACTCATGGGCGGTGGTTGCCCTTCTTTTACAGATCCAGGTCACCCATGATGGCTGCACCGCCGATGCTTTTTGGACTGCCAGTGCAGATGGACACCGAGATTACCCTCCATTTTGATATGCACGCCACTCTGTGGCATAGGCATGTGACCACTGTTTTAGTAGATCAGGGTGGACCTTATCTTGTACCCCATAGATATGAGGCCTGGTTTAGAGAGGGTCTGTTTGGCTTCGAGGGACCTCAGAGAGACTCCCCGATCCCATGGAGGACGACCCGATCTTGCTACAGCCAGCTGAGTATGGAGGCGAGGTGGTAGACCCCGACCCATTGCAGGAGATGCCGTCACCAGGACGATCCGAGATCGATGGTCACGAGGAGGGTGACGCGATGGACACAGACGAGGAGGATCCAGAGGAGGACCCAGAGGAGGACCCCGAGGAGGATCCCGAGGAGGAGTTCGAGATGGATTGAGTTCTGCTGTACTGGTCTAGTCTTTTGAGAGAGCGTAGATAGCCTGACCGAACTGAGGTTTTCTTTTGGGGTCTGTATCTAACGCTTATGTATATATATATGTTGTGTATCACCTTTTGTAAAAGTGTTCTTGTCTTTTCATGCTACCCCACCTTCTTATGCATGTATGTATGTTAGAAGGCACGCTTCCGCAGTTTTAGATTACCGACGTTCGCGCCAGCGTCACTTGGCCGCGATGAGCATCTGGGCCGTCGCTACTCGTAGGCCAGGTGTACGCAGGATTCGTCAGCCCATGAACAGGGGTGTTGCGGGCTCGATTGGGGCTAGGGGCGTGACAGAGCTTGGGGGACTCACCTAGGCGACGTGGAGGCGGGATGATGGCGACGTCGGGCGGTGGCGGGCGGACGACGGCGCGGGCGGTGGTGGGCGAGCAAATGGGACCGAGAGGGAGAGATGGAGACTTCGGGAGGGAGAGGGAGTGAGGAAGGGTGGCCGAAATTATGAGGGGGAGGAGAGAGAAGGCAAGATTATAATCCACAAAGGACAAATACACAAATGTGAGTGGGGTAGGTAATGGGGAAACTTGATGGATTATGTGACATTGATGTGATGATTGACAACCTTGGGAATTGTGCCATGACGCGATTGATTTGATTGATTGATTGATGTGACATCTGATTTGACTTGCCTCGATTTGCGTGCCAAATGCACCGATCGGGTCACGAGCGCGAACGAATTTTGGATGGGTTTGGTCTGTCGGTCTGTCGATTCCACTCTCAAAAATCTATTCAGTCTCATCTAAGGTCTGAGCATTTACCGGGGCATTTCGGTAATTTTCCATTCACGTCTTGCTTCTCGACGTGCACCGGCTGTCTGACCTTCAGTCGACATTTCTGAAACCGACTCATTTCTTCATTGTGTTTATCCTACTGATCCGATTGTCATCGTCAGATTTCATTTTGTGGTCAATTTCATCAAATACGACTCAGTCTCAGTCTCAGGCCAACGGGCGGCTGATTGGGAAAAATTCCCAGATAGCCTTTCCCTTCGGGTGGGTCAGCTCAGGGTAGCTAATCCCCAGAGTGAGCGTCGACTAGAGTGTATTAATGAAGTATTTCCACATTTAGAAATTCTGACAATTGGGTCGAATTTTCAGACTGTCACAAGCTCCCCTCCTGCTGTTTCGTGGCCTTAGGTAAGCCCGACCAGAACGCATCTCACTCTTCTTCTCGGCCAGCTCGTGCCGTCGCTCAACCCGCCGCCGTCGTCGCCGTTATTCGCCACCAACGGCCACGTCCGCCTTCACCAGCCATCATCCTCGGTTGGTGAGTCCCCTAAGCCCTTTCCCTTGTCTCTTCCGGGCCTTGTGAGCCGCCGGGCGGCCAAGTCCTCATCGTTTCTCTCTCTCTGGCTGCTCGCTCACCGTCGGCCGTCCGCCCTTCCACGTCGCCGTCTCCAACGCCGACCAGCCGCCATTCACCGACCCAAATAGGTAAGCTCCAACCCCTAATCTTGATTTAGGCTAGTTGTATAGATGTGTGTATGGTTGGATTAGTGGCTAATCAAAGTAATTAGGGTGAATAAGTGTGCTTTAGGTTAATGGGCTTTAGGCCCATCTTGTGTTCATGTTGGGCCGTGCGGTTGGGGTTTGGAGAGAACCAAATGGGCCTTGAAATGTTATACATGGGCTGTAATTAGTGGAAGGGCTTGAGCTTTGGTGGGCCTAAGAGTTCTAATGGGCTTGGGTGGTAATTTCATGCTATTTGGGGCTAAATGAACCTAATTGAACCTAATTGGGTTATGGGCTGTAATGGACGAAAAATTCAATTGAATGGGCCCAATGATGGTTTGGAACATTAATGATGAGGCTCATTAATGTATATGGGCTTAGAGAGACTAAATGGGCCTAAAATGGGCAAAATGGGCTTAATGGTTAATCCTTGAAAATGGGCTTGGGCCCTACACGAAAATTTAATATTCATGGGCCTCAATTACATAATGGACTTAAGATTTATTAATGGGCCTTAGAATCCAAATGGGCCTTACAAATTTTAATTAGCCCAACCTAATTTAATGGGCCTAAACCACTACACTAAACCTTAAATCCTATCGAACCCAACTCGACTTATGGGCTTAAAACTCCTTAATGGGCCGAATTTCATTAATGGACTTACTAACCCTTATGAGCCATGGGCCTTGGTTCGGGCCTTAGGCCCATTTGATTTGAATCCTATAATTGGGCCTTAAACCCAACTGAGCTTAATTCAACTACACCGAGGGATCAATAAAACACTGAATCAATAGTCATGGGTTATTAACTCCAGGGGAATAGCTTGGGCGTTTGGGCTTAGGCCGAGTGATCAGATTTGCTAGACGAGAGTCCAATTGTTATGGGTCTGACCCGAGAATCAATATGTAGTTATCTATCGAACCTGTCTGACTGAGGGATTGTGCGTGGGGCCTTTGATTCTCTTATGGCTTGACTTGTTGTGCACGTAAGAGTATGGTGGTTGCTTGATGCGTTCTATACTTGTGCATATATGCCATATCATGCATGCTCTATGTTTGATTTGCTGATTGCAATCCCGTGGCCCCGCATACATTGAGAGCATGGCATGAGTCACCGGAGCTGTGACGCGAGAATGTGCCCAGAGGGGAAGTGGAGAGAAAAGGGAGACCAATGTAAGGCGTTTGAGACGCATTGTGGTAATTGCCGTATAGCACTGTTGGGTGAGCCCTGATGGGAATTGGAGTGACGGATGGGCATGGTCCATTGAGACCCGTTATGGCCGGTTGAGGCCTGAGTATGATCCATTGGGATCCGATATGGCCGGTTGAGGCCTGTAGCATTGCATATGGCATCTGATTGACATCTTGTGCCCGTCTGTATAATATGATCTGTGTTGTGATAATTTGTACGTCTGTTAGACATGTTGGGGTCTGGTACCGAGGACTGAGAGTGTCTGAACCCTGGACCGTGAACCTAGTCCGTTGGATAGGACCGACCCTACTAGTATACGCTATCCTACGTTAGGATTAGTGGTGAGCTTATTGAGTTTCGACTCATGGGCGGTGGTTGCCCTTCTTTTACAGATCCAGGTCACCCATGATGGCTGCACCGCCGATGCTTTTTGGACTGCCAGTGCAGATGGACACCGAGATCACCCTCCATTTTGATATGCACGCCACTCTGTGGCATAGGCATGTGACCACCGTGTTAGTGGATCAGGGTGGACCTTATCTTGTACCCCATAGATATGAGGCCTGGTTTAGAGAGGGTCTGTTTGGCTTCGAGGGACCCCAGAGGGACTCCCCGATTCCTATGGAGGACGACCCGATCTTGCTGCAGCCAGCAGAGTATGGTGGCGAGGTGATCGACCCCGACCCACTGCAGGAGTTACCGTCCCCAGGACGTTCCGAGGTCGATGGTCACGAGGAGGGCGATGCCATGGATACAGATGAGGAGGACCCAGAGGAGGATCCAGAGGAGGATCCAGAGGAGGACCCAGAGGAGGACCCAGAGGAGGACCCCGAGGAGGATCCTGAGGAGGAGTTCGAGATGGATTGAGTTCTGCTGTACTGGTCTAGTCTTTTTGGTGAGAGCGTAGATAGCTTGACCTTAGTGAGGTTTTCTTTTGGGGAGTCTGTATCTAACGCTCTATATATATATATACATGATGTGTATTATCTTTTGTAAAAGTGTTCTTGTCTTTCATGCTACCCTGTACCTTGTGCATGTATGTATGTTTAGAAGGCACGCTTCCGCAGGCTTTAGATAGTAGTCGTTTCGCGCTAGCGTCGCTTGGCCGCGATGAGCATCCTGGGCCGTCGCTACTCGTAGGCCAGGCGCACGCGGGGATTCGTCGACGTTAGGAACAGGGGTGTCGCGGGCTCGATTGGGGTTCGGGGCGTGACAACCCTACCTTGTACCCCATAGATTCGAGGCCTGGTATAGGGAGGGCCTGTATAGCTTTGAGGGACCCCAGAGAGATTCTCCGATCCCTATGGAGGACGACCCTATCCTGTTGCAGCCAGCCGAGTATGGTGGCGAGGTGATCGACCCCGACCCACTGTAGGAGTTGCCGTCCCCAGGACGTTCTGAGATTGACGGCCATGATGAGGGCGACGCCATGGACATTGATGAGGAGGACCCAGAGGAGGATCCCGAGGAGGAGCCTGAGGAGGACTGAGTTCCACTGTCGCTGGTTGTGATTTTTGAGAGTTAGTGAGAGCGTAGATGTCTTGACCTTAGTTGAGGTTTTCTTTTGGGGTCTGTACTTAACGCTCTATATATATATATGTGTGTTGTTGTATTCCCTTTTGTAAAAGTGTTCTTGTCTTTCCGTACTACCCTACCATCTTGTGTATGTATGCATGTGTAGAAGGCACGCTTCCGCAGGTTTCAGATTGTGGCCGTTTTGCGCTAGCGTAGCTTGGCCGCGATGTGCATCCTGGGCCGTCGCTACTCGTAGGCCAGGCGTACGCAGGGTTCGTTACGATATGAGCAGGGATGTCGCGGGCTCGATTGGGGTTCGGGGCGTGACAAAGGTTCTTGGGAAGAGGAAAGGTGTCCCAAAAAGGTGATGGATGAGACATGAAAAAGGTGAGATACTTTGGATTATGGACAAGACTTGTCCTCTTGTCAAAGTACATGGGATAGTGGGATAATTAATGGGTGGTACTTTGACTTGTACCTTGATGGGCTTGAATGACAAGTTAGAGTGACATGAGTGACTTGATTGGATTGTCTTGGAAATGACAAGATTTACTTGGATTTGGTAGATAAGATTTGATTTGATTGATTCGACAATTGACAAGACACTTCTTGGAACACGTGCCACTTGATTTGATTGATGTGATTGATTTGACACTTGATTGATGGGACATTTGATTTGACCTGCCTCGATTTGCGTGCCAAATGCACCGATCGGGCCTCGAGCGCGAACGAATTTCGGACTGGATTTGGTGTCGGTCTATCGAATCCACTCTCAAAAATCCTAATTTATCTAATTCTAAGGACTGAGCATTTACCGGGGGCATTTCGGTAATTTTCCACTCACGTCTTGCTTCTCGACGTGCACCGGCTGTCTACCTTTCAGGCGACGTTTCTGAAACCAATTTCATTTCTTCTTTTTGTTTATCTTACTAATTCGATTGTTCACTGTCGGATTTCATTTTGTGGTCAATTTCATTAAATACCGACTCTGCCTTAGTCTCAGACCAATGAGCGGCTGATTGGGAAAAATTCCCAGATAGCCTTTCCCCTTCGGTTGGTCATCTCAGGGTAGCTAATCCTGAGTGAGCGTCGATCAGAGTGTATTAACGAAGTGTTTCCATTCATTTAGAATTTCCGACAAACGGGTCGAATTTTCAGACTGTCACAACTCTTCCCTTCTTATAAAAATTTCGTCCTCGAAATTTACAGTCTACAAGTTCATTCTCCAAAATCGAGATTACACAGGACTATTCAAACAAATGCGGGTGTTTCCTCTTCATCTCGTCTTCACTTTCCCAAGTGGCTCCTTCAGTCCCATGGTGTTCCCAGATGACTTTGACCAAAGGAATCGTCTTGTTCCTGAGCACTTGTTCCTTACGATCTTCAATCCTCACTGGCCTTTCCACGTACGAAACGCGGTCATCCATTTCAATGACTTCATGATCGAGTATATGGCCAGGATCCGGCTCGTACTTCCGGAGCATCGATACATGAAACACGTTGTGAATCTGAGATAAGTTCGGCGGCAGAGCCAGACGGTAATCCAGTGTCCCGATCTTCTCCAAAATCTCGAATGGCCCAACGAATCTGGGACTCAGCTTCCCTTTCTTGCCAAACCGAGATAATCCTCGCATCGGCGACACCTTCAGAAAGACGTGGTCTCCAACTTGAAATTCCAATGGCTTACGTCTCTTGTCTGCATAGCTCTTCTGCCTACTCTGGGCGGTCCTCAGCCTATCCCTGATCACCTTGACTGCTTCTACTGACTGTTGAACTAACTCTGGGCCTGTTATACTTTTCTCGCCAACTTCGTCCCAACAGATTGGCGTCCTGCAGGCCCTTCCATACAATTGGGGTTTGGGGCGTGACATCCCCGTCCGGAGTGGTATCAGAGCAAGGTTAGCTCGATACGAGACCATTCGAGAATCTAGAGTGATAAGGCTGTTGATTTTGGGGTAGTTAGATAGACAGACCCTAGACCTAAGGGTTAGAAAAGGGGTAGAATGCATGAATTGATTGGCGCATGTGCTTGCAGAGTTAGATGATTAGTCTGGCATGGCTATAGACTATGATGTCTTAAACTAATCTGCAGATGCGTCAGGACCTGAGGTAAGGTTCTAGAGCATAGCCCCATGAGTAGGGCGCTTGAGTGCTGTTTGCTGATTGACTAGCTGTCAGGTTATTGATGCTTGTGGTTATATATGCCTAGTCGGCTGTTGCGCGCTGCTTGACCATCATGCATTGCACGATTTCTGCATTAAAGGAAAAATGGTTTAAAATGAAGTTGATTTAAAATAAGGATTCGAAGTTCGAAAAGCGCATGCATCATATTTTATTGGGTTGGGTAACCGTCAGCCTGGTATGGGACAGGTCTGACGGGACGTCTAAAAACTGCAATGAAGCGTGGTATGGGACACGTGGAGTGGGATTCTCTCTGGCTATGGGTAACTTAGGACAACTGTTCGCACCAAGAAATGAGGAGGGCGGGGAGTGGTCGCCGGGGCAGAGACCCGATCAAGGAGCGGCTCCCGACAGGCTTCTAGTTGAGGTGGCGAACAGAGTGGCCTAGGTTGTGCATTGTCAGGGTGAGTCTAGGTGTCTTCCGAGTCCAATTGCATTTAAAAGCTGCAGCGAACTTTACATGCATATTCATGTCAGTGGACGCGACAGTAGACGAAAGCTTGATTGTTAGTTTTAGAATTTCGAATTCCTGAATGGGAATTTCGTTGGTATAGGTGTGAGTGAGAACTAGAAAGGATGAGCAATAGGGGCAGAAGACCCAGTGCTGGTGCATCGAGTTCAAGGGCTCCTGCACCTGAAGGAGACCCAAGGATAGAGGAAATGATGAGGGTGCTGACTGAGGTTAGCAATTTGATGGGTAGGCAAGCTGCTGAGAGAGCTGCCACTGTTGCCCAAGCAGCTGAGGCCGCCTTGGCCGCTGCAAATGGAGCCCATGGGGGCAATGGGCATGGCAATGGAGGACGTCAGACCCATCATATAGTGGAGCAGTTTCTGAAGCTGCAACCCTCGAAGTTTGATGGCACTGGAGGACCTGAGGTAGCTGCCTCGTGGATCGAGCAGCTGGAGAAAGCATTCACCGTGCTTGGATGCACTGATGAGGAAAAGGTCTCGTTGGCGACCTATCAGCTCCAGAGCACTGTAGATGACTGGTGGAAGGCCACCCGTGGACGAGTTTTTCCTGATGGCATGAGGCCAAACTGGGCTGCCTTCTGCGCAGCGTTCAATGGAAAGTACTTCTCCGAGGCAGCCCAGGAGAGGAAAATGGAAGAGTTTATAAGGCTTCGCCAAGGGTCAATGACAGTGGACCAGTATGAAGGCGAGTTTGCCAGATTATCCAAGTTCGCTCGAAGGCTGATTGAGGACCCATGGGACAAAGCAAGAAGGTTCAGGGAAGGTCTGAGACCCGAGCTGAAGAGTATGATAATCGCTACTGGGCTGAGGGACTACAACGAGATTTATGAGAGAGCCCTGGCCATAGAGCGAGACCTACAAGAGAAGGCTGCCGCATCTGGATCGCGGTTTATGCCAGGGAGGAACTTCAGGGATTTCGGCAAGAGGCCGATGAAGGATACCCGCAGGTTCGTTCCACCTGCAAGAAGGACCCTGGGAAAGCCACCGTTCGCTGGGAATCAGAACTGCCGTGATTGTGGCAGAAGGCATGGGAACAGCCCTTGCCCGAAGAAGACTGGGGGATGCTTCAGATGTGGTCAGTTGGGGCACATTCAGAGGAACTGCCCGAAGAATGGTCCAAGACCCCCGTTCCAACCGCAGCAGCAGCCGCAATGGTCAATGCTCCGCAAGGAATTCTGAACCGTCCACCTGCTCAAGGACGAGTATATGCAGTGGCGCGCAAGGATGCTGAGAATGCGCCAGGGGTGATCACAGGTACCATTTCTCTCTGTGGTCACACCGCTTATGCTTTATTCGATCCTGGTGCATCCCATTCGTTCATATCTGCACGTTTTGCTGCGTTGGCTGGAATAGAAACTAGACCGTTGGATGTTAAGTTGCATGTGGCTACCCCGTTGAAAGATAAAGTAATTGTTGTGTTAGGGTGTGAGGGGTGTGAGATAACTTTAGGAGATAGAGTCGAGAAGATTGACTTAGCTGTTCTGCCCATGTATGATTTTGACGTAATTGTCGGCATGGATTGGTTGGTTAGACATGGAGCAATTATCGACTGCAGTAGAAGTATAATAAGGCTGAACCCAGTAGATGGGCCTGAGTATGAGTTTAAAGGAAATCGAGGTGGAACCTCAATACCTTGGATTTCGGCACTAGAAGCAACCAAGCTGATGGATCAGGGTTGCCTAGGATTTTTGGCATCAGTAATAGATTCTTCGGCTCAAGAGGCGAAGCTAGAGGAGGTGCCATAGTGGGGAATACCCCGATGTATTTCCTCAGGAGTTGCCTGGCTTGCCACCAGAGCGTGAGGTAGAATTTGTAATTGAGTTGGCACCTGGAACTGAGCCGATCTCAAAAGCACCGTATAGGATGTCACTATCTGAATTGAAAGAGCTGAAGGTGCAGATGCAAGAGCTACTGGATAAAGGATTTATCCGCCCCAGTGCTTCGCCATGGGGAGCTCCGGTGCTGTTCGTTAAGAAAAAGGACGGATCACTAAGGCTGTGTATAGACTACCGACAGCTGAACCAAGTGACGATCAAGAACAAGTATCCCCTGCCGAGGATAGATGACCTGTTTGATCAGCTGGAAGGAGCGTGCGTGTTCTCCAAGATAGACCTGAGGACGGGTTACCACCAGCTAAGGATCAAGAAGGAGGATATCCCGAAGACTGCCTTTAGGACGAGATATGGGCATTACGAGTTCACCGTCATGCCATTTGGGCTGACAAATGCCCCAGCTGCATTCATGGATATGATGAACAGAGTGTTCAAGGAATTCTTGGATCGATTCGTGATAGTCTTCATCGACGATATCCTGGTGTACTCGAAGAATTCTGAGGACCACGAGGAACACTTGAGGATTGTTCTGCAGACGTTAAGGGAACACTCACTGTATGCAAAGTTCAGCAAGTGTGAGTTCTGGCTGAACAGAGTGGCGTTTCTTGGACACATTGTATCAGGAGAAGGGATATCAGTGGATCCAGCTAAGATTGAAGCTGTAGAGAAATGGCCAAGGCCAACAACCGTGACTGAAATAAGAAGCTTCCTTGGATTGGCTGGCTGGCTATTACCGACGCTTCGTGGAAGGGTTCTCCGCGATAGCCGCTCCGATGACGAGATTGTTAAAGAAGGAGTCGAAGTTTGAATGGAATGCGAAGTGCGAGGAAAGTTTTCAGGAGTTGAAAGATAGGCTGACTTCCGCACCAGTATTGACCATCCCATCCGGACCTGGAGGATTTGAGATTTACAGCGATGCTTCGCTAAGAGGTCTAGGATGTGTCTTGATGCAACATGGACGAGTAGTAGCATATGCATCTCGACAGCTGAGGCCACATGAGATGAATTATCCAACGCACGACCTGGAGTTGGCCGCGATAGTGTTCGCACTGAAGATTTGGAGGCATTATCTGGTGGGAGAGAAATTCCAGATATATACAGATCACCAGAGTCTAAAGTACTTATTCTCGCAGAAGGAGCTTAACATGAGGCAGCGTCGTTGGATGGAACTGTTAAAGGACTATGATTGTGATATTCTTTACCATCCAGGAAAGGCGAATAAGGTGGCGGATGCTCTGAGCGCAAGTCGAGCATCGCGCATATGATGGTAAAGGAATGGACGCTGCTAGAAGAAATCAGAGACTCTGAATTCAAGGTCGAGGTAGGAACCCTCTCAAGTTTGATGGCCACACTACAGATTGAACCCGAGATTCAATTGAGGATTAAAGAGCTGCAGTCTACGGATCCGGATATCCAGAAGATCGTGATGATGGATGCAGAAGAGAGGAAAGATGACTTCGAGGTGACTGAAGACGGGATATTGAAGTTTAGAGGACGCCTGTGTGTGCCGAACGATGAGGAGTTAAAAGAGAGAATTTTATCAGAGGCTCACAGGAGCAATTACAGTATCCACCCTGGAAGTACGAAGATGTACCAGAATCTACGTCAGCACTATTGGTGGAATGGAATGAAGGTGGATGTGGCTAAGCATGTAGCCAAGTGCCTGACGTGTCAGCAAGTAAAGACACAACATTGCAAGCCTGGAGGGCTGTTGCAACCATTGGAGATCCCAGAATGGAAGTGGGAGCACATCACCATGGATTTCGTGACGGGATTGCCAAGAAGCCAGAGAGGAAATGACTCAATCTGGGTGATAGTGGACAGATTGACCAAGTCTGCGCATTTCATCGCAGTGCGGAAGGATTCCACATTGGAGAAGCTGGCTGAACTGTACGTGAGGCAGATTGTAAGACTGCATGGAGTGCCAGTAAGCATTGTATCAGACAGGGATCCTCGTTTCACAGCCACGTTTTGGAAGAGTCTGCAGGGTGCATTGGGGACAGAGTTGAGGTTCAGTACAGCCTACCACCCTCAGACTGATGGTCAGTCAGAAAGGACCATACAAACCTTGGAGGACATGCTGAGAGCATGTGTCATAGACTTCAAAGGTGGCTGGGAGAGCAGCTACACCTGGTGGAATTCGCCTACAACAACAGCTACCAGCAAAGTATCAAGATGGCACCATTTGAAGCGTTGTATGGAAGGGCCTGCAGGACACCATTTGCTGGGATGAAGTCGGTGAGAAAAGAATAACAGGCCCAGAATTGGTACAACAGTCAGTGGAGGCAGTCAAAGTGATCAGAGACAGACTGAGGACCGCCCAGAGTAGGCAGAAGAGCTATGCAGACAAGAGACGTAAGCCATTGGAATTTCAAGTTGGGGATCATGTTTTTCTGAAGGTGTCGCCGATGCGAGGATTATCTCGGTTTGGCAAGAAAGGAAAGCTAAGTCCAAGATTCGTTGGGCCATTCGAGATTCTGGAGAAGATCGGGACACTGGCTTATCGTCTAGCACTGCCGCCGAACTTATCGCAGATTCACAACGTGTTCCATGTATCGATGCTGAGGAAGTATGAGCCAGATCCTGGCCATATACTCGATCATGAAGTCATTGAAATGGATGACCGCGCTTCCTACGTGGAAAGGCCAGTAAGGATTGAAGATCGCAAGGAGCAAGTGCTCAGGAACAAGACGATCCCACTGGTCAAGGTCATCTGGGAACACCATGGAACCGAAGGAGCTACATGGGAAAGTGAAGACGAGATGAAGAAGAAATACCCGTATCTGTTTGAGTAGACCAGTGTAATTTTGTTTTGAGAGGTGGGAACTTGTGTATTGTAAATTTCGAGGACGAAATTTTTATAAGAGGGGAAGAATTGTGACAGTCTGAAAATTCGACCCATTTGTCAGAATTTCTAAACCACAAAATGAAATCCGACATTGGACAATCGAATTAGTAAGGTAAACACAATGAAGAAATGAAGTCAGTTTCAGAAATGTCGTCTGAAGGTCAGACAGCCGGTGCACGTCGAGAAGCAAGACGTGAATGGAAAATTACCGAAATGCCCCCGGTAAATGCTCAGACCTTAGAATGAGACTAATTAGGATTTTTGAGAGTAGATTCGATAGACCGACACCAAATCCAATCTAAAATCCGTTCGCGCTCGGGACCCGATCGGTGCATTTGGCACGCAAATCGAGGCAAGTCAAATCAGATGTCACATCAATCAATCAATCAAGTGTCAAATCAATCCCATCAATCACATCAATCAAGGTTCAATTCCAAGGCAATCCATCACATCCATGTCACTATACACCTACCCCACTATAATCTTCATTTTTGGATTTTGTGAATTATAATCCCTCCCTCACTCTCTCTCCTCCCTCACTTCATTCGGCCGGCACCACCTCCTCCCCATCTCCCCCTCGTGACCTCTCTCTCTCGGTCTCCCTCGCTCGTCCGCCGCGAAGCGCCGCGAAGCCGTCGTCCGGCCTCCTCCGCCACCATCATCTTTCGGTAAGGCCTTCAAACCCCTCCTCCTTCCTTTTTCCTTGGCCTTGGAGACCCCGAACCCACCTTATCTCTCTCCCTTTCCCTCTCGGTGCAAGCCCGTCGTCCGCCCGTGCCGTCCCCGTCGCCGTCGTTCGGCAAGCCGCGACCACACCACCAGCCTCGTCCGTGTGTAGGTGAGCTCCCATGGTCCCTCATCTCTTGGTTTTCCACGGCCACAAGGCCCTATGATCACCGGCCCGACCTAATCTCTCTCTCTCTCTCTCGGACGCGTGTAGCCGCCGTCGTTGCCGTCGGCCTCCGCCCGTTCCGACGTCATCCAGCCGCCATCGTCCACCCCTCTAGGTAAGCTCTACCCCCTAATCTTGACCTAGGCTAGTTGTATCTATGTGTAGATTGTTGTGTTAGTTGCTAAACATGGTGATTAGAGTATAATATGGGTGATTATGCAATTGGACTTTAGGCTAACTTTGGTCAATGTATTGGGCCGTGCGTGTGGGCTATTTGATGAGGGAGTTGGGCCTTGAAATTTTATACATGGGCTGCATTTAGTGATTGGGCGAGTAAATCTAGTGGGCCGAAAATGAAAATGGGCTTGGGGACTTAATTCACAACTAATTGGGCCTGAATTAAACTAATTGGACCCAACTTGCAAAGGTGGGCCTATATGGACGAAAATTGGAAGTGGATGGGCCCAATTCATGATCTTACACCTTAATTTATGAGGCCCACTAATATATATGGGCCTAGGATGACTAAATGGGCCTAAAATGGACAAATTGGGCTTAATTAACTAACCTTTGGAAATGGGCTTGGGCCCTACACGAAAATTTAATAATAATGGGCCTTAATTACTTAATGGACTAAGAATTTATTTAATGGGCCTAAGGTTGGTTATTGGGCCTTAGATTCTAATTGGGCCTTACTTAATTTAATAAGCCCAACTTAATTAACTAGACCCAAATTGGTTTAATGGGCCTAACCCACCATATTAGACCTTGAACCTTAATGGGCCCAACTTGCATTATGGGCTTAGAACACTATAATGGACCGACTTACCTTGGTGGACTTACGTACCCTTGGGGGCTTTGGGCTTTGGATCGGGCTTAGGGCCCATTTGAACTTGAACCCTTTAATTGGGCCTTGAACTAAGCTAAGCCTAACTCAACTACACCCGAGGCTTGTTAAATCATTGACCATTAGTCGGGGGTTATTGACTCCCAGGGGACTAACCTGAGTGAAATGGGCTTAGGCCGAGTTATCGAGCCCGCTGAGATGAGAATTCTAAGTGATATGGGCTTGGCTAGAGAAATGGCATGAGACATACCTTTGAGCCCGTCTGGCTGGGAAACTGTATGAGGAGTGCTAGCTCTCTTAGAATTTGGCTTGATGAGCACGTAATTCTTTGATGATCTCTTGATATGCCCTGTACTGTGTATGTGCCATATCATGCATACTCTATGTCTGATTTGCTGATTGCAATCACGTGGCCCCGCATACATTGAGAGCATGGCATGAGTCACCCGAGATGTGACATGAGAATGTGCCCAGAGGGGAACTGGAGAGAAAAGGAGGCCAACGTAAGGCGTTCGAGACGCAGTGTGGTATTTGCCGAATGGCTGAGAATGGGCCCTGATGGGAATTGGAGTGATAGACAGGCATGTTCCACTGGGAACCGACATGGCCGACTGAGGCCTGTTTCATTTGCATATGGCATTGTGATTGACTGCTGTTATTGCCTGTCTATATCTTGTGAATTGCATCGATGTGCCTTGCCTATCTATTTTCGTGTTGAGGGTTGGTACCGAAGAAACCGATAATGATTGAACCCTGGACCTCGAACCTAGTCAGCAGGATAGGACCGACCCCACTAGTATGCGCTATCCTACGTTAGGATTAGTGGTGAGCTTGCTGAGTTTCGACTCACGGGCGGTGGTTGCCCTTCTTTTACAGATCCAGGTCACCCGTGATGGCTGCACCGCCGATGCTTTTTGGACTGCCAGTGCAGATGGACACCGAGATTACCCTCCATTTTGATATGCACGCCACTCTGTGGCATAGGCATGTGACTACAGTTTTAGTAGATCAGGGTGGACCTTATCTTGTACCCCATAGATACGAGGCCTGGTTTAGAGAGGGCCTGTATGGCTTCGAGGGACCTCAGAGAGACTCCCCGATTCCCATGGAGGACGACCGATCTTGTTGCAGCCAGCCGAGTATAGGTGGCGAGGTGATCGACCCCGACCCGCTGCAGGAGATGCCGTCCCCAGGATGTTCCGAGGTGATGGCCACGAGGAGGGAGACGCCATGGACACAGACGAGGAGGACCAGAGGAAGACCCCGAGGAGGATCCCGAGGAGGAGTTGGAGGTGGACTGAGTCCCGCTGTTGCTGGTCTAGGTTTTGTGAGCGTAGATAGTACGACCATAGTGAGGTTTTCTTTTGGGGTCTGTACCTAACGCTCTATATATATATATGATGTTGCTTTCCTTTTGTAAAAGTGTTCTTGTCTTTCATACTACCCTGTATCTTGTTCATGTATGTATGTATAGAAGGCACGCTTCCGCAGGTTTCAAGTTGTTGTCGTTGCGCTAGCGTCGTCTGGCCGCCGTGTCCGTCCTGGGCCGTCGCTACTCGTAGGCCAGGCGTACGCAGGGATTCGTTGATGTTTATGAACAGGGGTGACGCGTGCTCGATTGGGGTTCGGGGCGTGACACTCCCCCTCACGGCTCCCTCTCTCTCGCGTGCTCGCCACCGTCCGCCGCTCGTGTCACGCCCCGAACCCCAATCGAGCTCGCGACACCCCCTGTTCATAAATATCAGCGAATCCCTGCGTACGCCTGGCCTACGAGTAGCGACGGCCCAGGATGTACATCGCGGCCAAGCTACGCTAGCGCACAATGGCAACTATCTGAAACCTGCGGAAGCGTGCCTTCTATACATGCATACATACACAAGATAATAGGGTAGTATGAAAGACAAGAACACTTTTACAAAAGGAAATTCATACCATATTTATATACATAGAGCGTTAGGTACAGACCCCAAAAGAAAACCTCATCTATGGTCATGCTATCTACGCTCTCAAAATCTAGACCAGTAACAGAGGGACTCAGTCCACCTCAAGCTCCTCCTCGGGATCCTCCTCGGGGTCCTCCTCTAGGTCCTCCTCTGGATCCTCTTCGTCTGTGTCCATGGCGTCACCCTCCTCGTGACCATCGATCTCGGAGCGTCCTGGGGACGGCATCTCCTGCAGTGGGTCGGGGTCGATCACCTCGCCACCATACTCGGCTGGCTGCAACAAGATCGGGTCGTCCTCCATGGGAATCGGGGAGTCTCTCTGAGGTCCCTCGAAGCCATACAGGCCCTCTCTAAACCAGGCCTCGTATCTATGGGGTACAAGATAAGGTCCACCCTGATCTACTAACACAGTAGTCACATGCCTATGCCACAGAGTGGCGTGCATATCAAAATGGAGGGTGATCTCAGTATCCATCTGTACTGGCAGTCCAAAAAGCATCGGCGGTGCAGCCATCATGGGTGACCTGGATCTGTAAAAGAAGGGCAACCACCGCCCGTGAGTCGAAACTCAGCAAGCTCACCACTAATCCTAACGTAGGATAGTGTATACTAGTGGGGTCGGTCCTATCCAGTGGACTAGGTTCGCGGTCCAGGGCTCAGTCACTCTCAGTTTCCTCGGTACCAACCCTCACATGCAGATAAGCAGGCAAGGCATATCGGTGCAATTCACAAGATATAGACGGGCAATAACAGCAGTAAATCACAATGCCATATGCAAATGAAACGGGCCTCAGTCGGCCATATCGGTTCCCAGTGGAACATGCCCGTCTATCACTCCAATTCCCATCAGGGCTCATTCTCTGTGCCACACGGCAAACGCCACACTGCGTCTCAGACGCCTTACGCTGGCCTCCCTTTTCTCTCCATTTCCCTTCAGGGCACATTCTCAGCCACTCGGCAAATACCACACTGCGTCTCGGACGCCTTACGCTGGCCTCCCTTTTCTCTCCATTTCCCATCAGGGCACATTCTCATGTCGCATCTCTGGGGACTCATGCCATGCTCTCAATGTATGCGGGGCCCACATGATTGCAATCAGCCAATTAGACATAGAGCATGCATGAAATGGCACATAAACACAGTACAGAGCATATCAAGAGATCATCAAAGAATTACGTGCTCAACAAGCCGAATTATAAGAGGGCTAGTACCCCACATGCAGTTTCCCAACCAGACAGGCTCAAAAGCATATCTCATACCATTTCTCTAGCCAAGCCCCTATAAATTAGAATCCTCATCTCAGCGGGCTCGATAACTCGGCCTAAGCCCATTCACTCAGGTTAGTCCCCTGGGAGTCAGTGTCC
Organism: Psidium friedrichsthalianum; assembly: GCA_019149425.1. NCBI lineage: Eukaryota > Viridiplantae > Streptophyta > Magnoliopsida > Myrtales > Myrtaceae > Psidium > Psidium friedrichsthalianum. Next base: position 5,847 of record JAGVVM010000602.1, on the reverse strand, counting down.
CACAACTACTGGCTCAGTGTTTTATTAACCCCTTGATTATAGTTGGATTAGGCTTAGCTTGGTTTAAGGCCCGATTTGTGGGTTCAAGTACGGTCGGGCCTAAAGCCCATTCTTGGGTCCAAGGCCCACAAGGGTAATTAGGTCTAGCAAGGCAAGTCGGCCCATTATGAAGTCTTAAGCCCATTGGTCAAGTTGGGCCCATTAAGGTTCAAGGTTAAATGAAGTGGGTTAGGCCCATTAAGCGAAGTTGGGCCTATTAAGTTAAGTTGGGCCCTATTAGTAACTAAGGCCCATTAACCAATCTTAGGCCTATGGATTAATTCTTAATTCCATTATATAAGTAAGGCCCATTATTTATGTTAAATTCGGGTAGGGCCCAAGCCCAATTTCACAAGTTGGTCAATTAGGCCCAGTTAGTCTATTTTAGGCCCAAAATGATGTCCTAAGCCCATATACATTATTGGGCCTTATGATTTAATGTTCTAATTTATGATTTGGGCCCAATTAATACCCATTTTCGCCCACACAAGGCCCATTAAACAAATTGGGTCCAATTAGACTTGTTTAGGCCCATTTAGCACCAAATTAGAACCCCAAGGCCCATTACAAATTTTCGGCCCATTAGATTTACCCGCCCATTCACTAATTGCAGCCCATGTAAATAATTTCAAGGCCCAATTTGACTCCTCAAGTGGCCCTCACGCGCGGCCCATTTCACACACAAGATTAGTGTAAGCCCATCATGCTTAATCTCACACTTTACCCACTAATCAACTTGTTTAGCCACTAACACAACAATCCACACAAGCATACAACTAGCCTAGGTCAAGATTAGTGAGTAAAGCTTACCTAGAGGGGTCGGTGGAGGCGGCTGCACGGTGGCCGGCGTTCACGGCGGCTAGAGGGAGACCGAGAGAAAGAGAGAGAATGGTGAGGTTGGTTCGGGTCCCGCGGGGTCTCAAGGCTACGGATTCACAAGGGACAAGAGGTTAGGGACTCACCAAGGGGTCACGGCGGCGGGACGGTGGCGACGGCAGCCGGACGACGACGACGATGGGGACGGCACGGGCGGCTTCACGCGGACGAACGAGAGAGAGAGGTGAGACGGGATCATGGCTTCACGGCCTCCACGGCCGCGAGAACAAGGAGGAGAAGGGCTAGAGGACTCACCGGAGGAGGATGAAGCGACGACGGTGGCTGGTCGACGGCTCGGGCGGCGGACGGTGGCTTCACGGGCGGCCGGCGAGCGAACGGGAGGGAGGCCGAGAGAGAGAGAGGTTTCGGGAGAGGAGAGAGAGAGAGAGTTGCCGAAAATAATGAGGGGAGGAGAGAGAATAAGAGATTATAATCCCAAAAATTCAAAATAGTTATAGTGGGTTTAGGTAGAATAGTAACATGGAAGAGACTTGATTGATGACACTTGATGGACATGATGGATTGCCTTGGAACTTGTGCCATGATGTGATTGATTGACTGATGTGACATCCAATTGATGTGACATCTGATTTGACTTGCCTCGATTTGCGTGGAAATGCATCGATCGGGTCCCGAGCGCGAACGAATTTTTGAACTGGATTTGGTGTCGGTCTATCGAATCTACTCTCAAAAATCCTAATTGTTCTCATTCTAAGGACTGAGCATTTACCGGGGGCATTTCGGTAATTTTCCATTCACGTCTTGCTTCTCGACGTGCACCGACTGTCCGACCTTCAGTCGACATTTCTGAAACTGAATCCATTTCTTCTTTGTGTTTATCTTACTGATTCGATTATCCACCGTCGAATTTCATTTTGTGGTCAATTTCATTAAATACTGACCCTGTCTCAGTCTCAGGCCAACGGGCGGCTGATTGGGAAAAATTCCCAGATAGCCTTCCCCTTTCGGTTGGTCAGCTCAGGGTAGCTAATCCTGAGTGAGCGTCGACCAGAGTGTATTATCGAAGCATTTCCATTCCTTTAGAAATTCTGACAAATGGGTCGAATTTTCAGACTGTCACAGAGAGGCCAGTAAGGATTGAAGATCGTAAGGAGCAAGTGCTCAGGAACAAGACGATCCCGCTGGTCAAGGTCATCTGGGAACACCATGGAACCGAAGGAGCCACTTGGAAAGTGAGGACGAGATGAAGAAGAAATACCCGTATCTGTTTGAGTAGACCAGTGTAATTTTGTTTTGAGAGGTGGAACTTGTGTATTGTAAATTTCGAGGACGAAATTTTTTATAAGAGGGGAAGAATTGTGACAGTCTGAGAATTCGACCCAATTGTCAGAATTTCTAAATGAATGGAAATGCTTCGTTAATACACTCTAGTCGACGCTCACTCAGGATTAGCTACCCTGAGATGACCAACCGAAGGGGAAAGGCTATCTGGAATTTTTCCCAATCAGCCGCCCGTTGGCCTGAGACTGAGACAGGGTCAGTATTTAATGAAATTGACCACAAATGAAATCCGACGATGGACAATCGAATTAGTAAGATGAACGCAATGAAGAAATGGATTCAGTTTCAGAAATGTCGACTGAAGGTCGGACAGCCGGTGCACGTCGAGAAGCAAGACGTGAATGGAAAATTACCGAAATGCCCCCGGTAAATGCTCAGTCCTTAGAATGAGACCAATTAGGATTTTTGAGAGTAGATTCAATAGACCGACACCAAATGCAGTCCGAAATTCGTTCGCGCTCGGGACCCGATCGGTGCATTTGGCGCGCAAATCGAGGCAAGTCAAATCAGATGTCACATCAATCAGATGTCACATCAATCAATCAAATCAATCATGTCATGGTTCAATCCCAAGGCAAATCAATCACTCTCATTTCACATCACAAACCCCTCTAACCACTCCACTATAATCTTTATTTGTCTCATATGTGTTATAAACTCTCTCTCTCTCCTCCCTTGCTCATTTTCGGCCGGCCACATCCTCCCTTCCCTCTCCCTTTCGTGAGCTCTCCCTCTCGGCCTCTCCCGTCCCGCCCGTCGCCACCGTGAGCCGCCCGAAGTCGCCGTCTTCCTCGGCCACCGTCGGCCCTCCCGTCGCCACGGTAAGTCCCTCAACCCCTCATCTCTTCATTTCCGTGGCCCAAGGAGCCACCATGAAGCCGTCCCCGACCCCTTCTCTCTCTCGGTTTCAGCCGCGGAGCCGCCGTCCACGTCGTCATCGTCGTCCGGCCGCCGTCGACTCCATCCCGTCGCCCCGTCGTCTTGGTGAGTTCCCTTGGCCCCTTGTCCTTGCTATTTCCGTGGCCATGGAGGCCACTTGAACCCTGAACTCACCTCACACTCTCTCTCCCTCTCGGCTAGCCTTCGTTCGCCGCGAGCTCCACCGGCCGTCCGCCTCTACCCGTCGTCGCCGCCGTGTCCAGCCCCTCCACGGTAAGCTTCACTCCCTAATCTTGACCTAGGCTAGTTGTATATATGTGTGGATGGTTGTGTTAGTGCTAATTAAGGTGATTATGGCTAAACATGTGCAATTAGGCTTAATTGTGCATTAGAGTAATTATGGATTTGTGAACGGGCCTAGGGCGTGGGCTATGGCATGTTAAATGGGCCTTGAAAGGCTAAGAATGGGCCGAATGAGGGATGTAGGCGTGAGGAGGAATGGGCCAAAGTGAACTAATGGGCTTGGGGTTCTAATTTTATGCTATTTGGGCCTAAACAAGTCTAATTGAACCCAATTTGGATAATGGGTCTTATATGGACGAAAATGGGCATTAATTGGGCCCAAATTATAATTTAGAACATCAAAACATAAGGCCCAATAGTGTACATGGGCCTAGGATGACTAAATGGGCCTAAAATAGACTAATTGGGCCTATTTGACTAACTTTTGAAAATGGGCTTGGGCCCTACGCGAAAATTTAGTAATAATGGGCTTGAATTATATAATTGACTTTAAAATTTATTCATGGGCCTATAATTGGTTAATGGGCCTTAGATACTAATTGGGCCCAATTTAATTTAATAAGTCCAACTTGGTCTGATGGGCCTAACCCACTTCATTTAATCTTAAATCCCAATAGGCCCAACTTGACTAATGGGCTTAAGACTTCACAATGGGCCGACTTACCTTGCTAGACCTAATTACCCTTGTGGGCCTTGGACCCAAGAATGGGCTTTAGGCCCAATCGTACTCGAACCCACTAATCGGGCCTTAAACCAAGCTAAGCCTAATCCAATTATAACCAAGGGGTTAATAAAACACTGAACCATTAGTCGTGGGATACTAACTCCCAGGGGACTACCATGGGCGATTGGGCTTAGGCCGAATTATTAAGTCCGTTGAGACAGGGTTCCAAATTATATGGGCGTGACTAGAGAAATGGTATGAGATATGCTTTTGAGCCTGTCTAGTTGAGGAACTGTGTGTGGGATATCTGATCTCTTATGGCTTGGCTCGTCGAGCACGTGAATATTTGATGACTTCTTGATGCGCTCTATACTTGTGCATATATGCCATTTCATTCATGCTCTGTGTCTGATTTGCTGGTTGCAATCATGTGGGCCCCGCATACATTGAGAGCATGGCATGTGTCACCAGAGATGTGGCAAGAGAAGGTGCCCCTGAGGCGTTGATACGCGGGGAAATGGAGGGAAAAGGGGAAACCAACGTAAGGCGTCAGATACGCAGTTGAGGAAATGGCCGAATGGCACTGTTGGGTGAGCCCTGATGGGATTTGGAGTGATAGACGGGCATGATCCATTGGGATCCGTTATGGCCGGTTGAGGCCCGAGTATGATCCACTGGGATCCGACATGGCCGGTTGAGGCCTGCTGCATTGCATATGGCATTCTTGTGACTGCTTGTTATTGCCCGTCTGTATAACTTGAACTGCATTGATATGCCTTGCCTGTCTACTATTACGTTGAGGGCCTGGTACCGAGGGGACTGGGAGTGTCTGAACCCTGGACCGTGAACCTAGTCCACTGGATAGGACCGACCTCACTAGTATGCGCTATCCTACGTTAGGATTAGTGGTGAGCTTATTGAGTTTCGACTCATGGGCGGTGGTTGCCCTTCATTTTCAGATCCAGGTCGCCCGTGATGGATGCACCACCGATGCTTTTGGACTGCCAGTGCAGATGGATACCCAGATCACCCTCCATTTTGACATGCACGCCACGCTGTAGCATAGGCATGTGACGACTGTACTAGTAGATCAGGGTGGACCCTACCTTGTACCCCATAGATACGAGGCCTGGTATAGAGAGGGCCTGTATGGTTTTGAGGGACCTCAGAGAGACTCCCCTATCCCTATGGAGGACGACCCTATCCTGTTGTAGCCAGCCGAGTATGGTGGCGAGGTGATCGACCCCGACCCACTGCAGGAGATGCCGTCCCCAGGACGTTCTGAGATTGATGGTCACGAGGAGGGTGACGCCATGGACACAGACGAGGAGGATCCAGAGGAGGACCCAGAGGAGGACCCCGAGGAGGATCCTGAGGAGGAGCTTGAGGTGGACTGAGTCCCGCTGTTTCTGGTCTAGTTTGAAAGCGTAGATAGCATGACCATAGATGAGGTTTTCTTTTGGGGTCTGTATCTAACGCTTGATTATATATTGATGATGTATTACCTTTTGTAAAAGTGTTCTTGTCCTTTCATACTACCCCATTATCTTGTGTATGTATGCATGTATAGAAGGCACGCTTCCGCAGGTTTCAGATCATTGCCGTTTTGCGCTAGCATACCTTGGCCGCGATGGCATCCTGGGCCGTCGCTACTCGTAGGCCAGGCGTACGCAGGGTTCGTTACGATATGAGTAGGGATGTCGCGAGCTCGATTGGGGTTCGGGGCGTGACACCAAGGGTCAATGACCGTGGACCAGTATGAAGGCGAGTTTTGCTAGACTGTT
>JAGVVM010000601.1:0-88030 GCA_019149425.1 Psidium friedrichsthalianum | reverse complement strand
TTTTGGCGTTCTCCTCTCTGCTGTTCTATTTTTGTTGTTCGTGTTTTTAAGTGGGCTTCTACTTTCTGGGTTCCTGCGCTCTGGATCCTTGTGCTATAAGCAGGCCAAGAAGCTCCAACATTCCATGCACCAAGCGCACACCACAGAAGAATAGAACACAGTGCAGAGGTGCGAGAAAAAAGAGAAAAAACAATGCCAGTCGGGAGCGGCAGAGCTTCTGAGAGAAGAAAGCAAATAGCGGGAAGCTTAATTCTTGGAAAACGTTGCGGGGGTCGAAAATGACTGATCTTTTGAAGGCTTTCGGAGGAAATGGGAAAGGCATCTCGGATTAGCACCTTATCAGGCGGACCTGGCCGACGTGGCGGCCCGTGTGGTTGAAGATCATGAAGAATCTAAAGCCGATGACGGCAAAGAGGTCAGGATGGTCATATTGGCAGCTGACTCGCCGAGTCAGATCGCACTCCGAATCTGAACCCGCCTACTCGTCCGCTTTCTTCTCAATTAGCACCCCCGGAAGCTGTTGATCGAAGATACGCAGCGAATAGGCAACTTGCTCATACCGCATTCACGCAGAGCTCTTCTCTATCTCTCTCATGCATTCAAACCAATCTATCAGTGTCCAGGAAAGCACATAAATGACAGGAACATACACCCATAACGACGACACCGAGTATTTAGCCTTAGGATTTCTCTCTTTTGTTCATTCAGCACAATGTTATTTTCGCCATTCTATTACTGAAATTCGTAATTTTGTCTTAGAACATAGAAACTAGATACGATACGTGGAACCCGGCATACCAAGTCACTCCTTAACCATGTAACTCACTAAAGCCAAGGAAACTAATGCACATCCGTAAAATATGTATTATCCCAGAACAAAGTAAATAACAAAAGCAAGCACTCCTTACCAGTTGACAGCTGTGGGCAGATCAGATATCAGTAAAATCGGTGGTTCAAGCCACCGATCAATTCGCATACTTGGGCCTTGAAGAGCTGCATGCTGGTTTGTGCCCACTTTGTGCCTCATTACGTAGTTCTCATTCTAACGAAAACCGACTGCCACAGGCGGAAGGGAGCACAGAGCGGGGGGTCCGCGGGAAACTCAGACTATCAGTGCTATGAGGTGTCGCTATGGCCTACGCTACCTCCACCTTTAACTCCACGTCAAGATCCGAACGTGACCCGTTCTCCACAACAGGGAACCTGAAATCGACCAATGTCCTCCCGATCAAGACGACACCGTCATGGTCTCTGCAGTACGGGCTCTACTCTGCGCTATATCTTGTCCCCCATCGCCGTGAAAGCCGCCTGTCTGCTCAAATCCCTGCTATACAAGCTGCGGGAAATGATGCAGCCTTGAAGACCGATGTTGGGTAGCTATGGTTGCCTGCTGTGTCGAACTACTGACACTGGCCAAGTCTCTGTTAAGTTGTTTTTTTTTTTTTTTTTTTTTTTTTTTTTTTTTTTTTTTTTTTTTTTTTTTTTTTTCGGCCCCCCGGGAGTCACGGCGGGATCTCTGCAGCTGGGTCACCGGGCGAGTGAGGAGGAATGGACTGCCCCCGAGATCTTTGATCCGATGACAGCAGGTAGAGATGTTAGCGACGGGGTATGGTGAGCGCTGCAGATAGCGGATGCGGTGCTGGATGAGTCGCCGATAAGCGTCCCGAGATGGTTGGAGATCGTGCAGGCAGATTGAGAATATAAAGGTTCGGCCGCCGATTGCTTTTGTTTTTTCGTCTGAGGTTACGACTTTGTCACGTCGCGGACGACTTGTCCAAAGCTCCCGGTGATGACAGGTTGATTAATGATAAGGACTAAGGTCAGGTTGGCTGTGAAAATGGACCATATTTTTCATGTCATTGAATCTTCATTGAACTGTGTCCAAACAAAGTCAAACACACGGAAACAAAGAAGACATGGACTTCAATTACACTTTTGCGATAAGTTTTTGACTTCCGGTGCAGTTATCCCTAAAATAATTATGCGTCAAGAGAGTGATTCTCGAAAAGCAATCTGTGCTGCATAGAGAACAGAGTGACCATGTTTCCAGTATTCCAGAGGTGGAGAAGCTGCCGACATTAAGCATGCCCGGATTGTTATGTTGGCCATTTTGATCTTTTACTTTGAGCTGGACAGGGCAAAATCACTCCTTGGGCTCTTGGATGTAAAGAATTTGAACTAGAATGAATCAAATGGTTGTACTGGTAGATAAATTGGAATTGGGAAAAATTTGAAAACTTGAGACAGATTTGAGCCTCTCGTGTTTTCTGAGAGATTGCCAACGAGAAAGTATTTTTGTGCAACTGTAAATTGCCAACATATCCATAGAATGATTAACATACGAGAAAGTCTATTTTAGATGCTTTTAATGGAATGACATGAAAAGGAGATTTTTGCGCAGAGTTCATTGAGTGGTAATGACCAATAATTTAAAGGGTTAATATCACGAAAAACCCAAACTGGTACACCTGTGACAAATTTACGCCAAACTATTTTTTTTTGACCACAAAAAATCTCAAACCGATACAGTTGTGACAAATTTACCCTAAACTAATATAAATTATGACAAACTTATCCTTCGTTAGTTTTCATTAAATTTAACATCAAATTGTTGAGTTGGATAGTACGTGACAATTCACGAGGTGTACTAATTGAGAGTTTTCACCCTCTGTTTGTCAAAAGTATATCAATTTAAGATTTTTTATGGTCTTAATCCAATTTAATAAATGGTAAATTTATCACAGGTATAATAATCTGGAGTTTTTCATGGTAAAAAAAATTAGTTTAGGATAAATTTGTCACAAATGTACCAATTTGATATTTTTGGTGGTTAAAAAAATGATTTAGGTAAATTTGTCACAGGTGTATTAGTTTGGGATTTTTTTAATCAAAAAATATTTTAGGATAAATTTGTCACAAATATACGATTTAAGATTTTTCGTGGTATTAACCCTCATTTAAAACATAAGGATCGGAATTACCAAATTCAAAATACAGGACTATCCATCAACAAGCGGACATTGCATTTTATACTCATGGTCACACGGCCAAAGCTAAGACATTACCAAAATATTGTTTCTTTTCTGCTTTTTACAAATACAAACGAAGTAGATAATCAAGGAAATCTTTCGCGAACTTGCGAAAATCAGATTGCACCAAGCTAAACTTGCTAGATTGATCATATAAAGACAGGAAAAACAAGCAATTCTCTCCACATACAAACTGGATTCTGCAACAAGGATGGTGATGACAAATATGTAGTAAATAATCATTAGGGGGTCATAACTGAGGGAATATCCCATAAGATTTAGCAGTTTGAATGAGGTACAATGTGACGACAGCCTGTCTAGGAAGGTTCAGCTGAGAAGCGTCCAGCACAGATGCTACAAACTGTCTTGGTTCCATCTTTGAGAAAAAGCCACCTAATAGCTGTGGCATGGTTTCACCTAGGAGTATATCCGAGATTTCACCAAGCATCCGAGCATATCTATAAGCAAGTTCTACTACACTATCGTCATCATTGAGTTCCCCAGAAACACACCTCCACCTTCTCATGTTCAGCATGAGGCGTTCTTCACTGTCGCTTGGGAAATTATTCCTAGCCTTGCTCATCTCGCTGCAAAACCGTAGGATCACCGCAAGTAGTGCTCTTCACTAGGTTATGATGGAGACGAGAGAGAGGCTCTTATACTCTAAGAGCTGCTTTCAACAACCCTGTCTTGAACAGTAACTGGAGTAGCATACATTGCTATATGGATGATCCGCCGAGATGGTACGGCATTCAGTGCAACAATGGCCGTGTGACAGCAATAGTACTGGAAGGTATGGGGCTGAAGGGCTGATCAATTTCGATGCCCTCATTCACTTCTCTGAGCTGTCCATCCTGAGCTTCAAGAACAATGCACTTCAGGGGAATATAATGAATTTTTCAGGAAACCAGAAGTTGGCCCAAATCGACCTCTCAGGGAACAAATTCCATGGTCCAATCTTGGAGTCGCTCCTGAGTCTAGCTTTACTAGCATCATTGCAGCTCCAGAACAACACTTGACAGGGAAAATCCCGGAGTTCAATCAACCTACCTTGACCTCCTTCAATGTGTCAAACAACAATCTAAGTGGGCAAATCCCATTGACACAAGTTGTTCAATCATTCAGCCTGGATTCATTCTCGGGTAACCTGGGACTATGCGGATCGCCCACACCTAACTCCTGTAATAACTCCAGCGTCCACGACTCAGTGAGCGATGGCCCATCGTCTTCCAATCCTTCCGGAACCGCAGATAATGATACTAAAAAAAGCAAACACTCTTCCATTTCTGGCTTTGCTATTCTTTTTCTGCTGTTCGCCGTGGTGGCTCTACTTGCTGTGATCTGGCTGCTCATCTTGTACAAAAAGAAGGCCAAGGAGCTCAAAAAAATTATGACCCAACAGAATAGGCGAGCTGAAGAAGCAGAGGAGGAGAAAGAAGACAAAAGTGAGGAGGTCGAGAGCGGAAGAGTTGTCGAGAGAGGAGAAGATAGAGGGAAGCTTATATTCTTGAAAAACGGTGGACGGTTTGAATTGAGTGATCTTTTGAAAGCATCTGCAGAGGGACTTGGGAAAGGCATCTTCGGCAACACTTACAAGGCAATCTTGGATAACGGGCAGGCCCTTGTGGTGAAGAGAATGAGGGATCTGAAGCCGATGACCAGCCAGGAGTTCACGAGGCAATTGCAGTTGCTCGCCCATCAGAAGCACCCTAATCTGATTCCTCCTCTTGCTTACTTCTTCTCTAAGCAAGAGAAGCTGTTGATCTACAGATATGCAGAGAAAGGAAACTTGTTCAACCGCATTCACAGTGAGCTCTCTCTCTCTCTCTCTCTCTCTCTCTCTCTCTCTCTCTCTCTCTCATGGCTTTCAAACCAAATCTATTAGTGTCCAGGAAAGCACATCAATGACCAGGAAAAACACTATTCACCACGACCTGAGTATTAGCCTTGGGTTGTCCCCCTCAACTCATTCAGCGACAAGTCATTAGACATTTTATTTATTGGTAATTAGTCTTAGAAACATGAGGCAGTAAATAAGACAACGCATAACCCAGCATATCAAGTCCCGAAAAGCTAGTTCACTTAATGAGCTATGGAACCTTATCACATACTTAATATATGTAACTTCTATAAACATTAACACAAAAATACGGAAAACAAGTAAATCCTACCGCTGAAACCTGCTGTGTAGATCAAATATCAGTAACCACTGATTCCAGCTGCCAATCAGTTTCATGCCGTGGCCATGGCAGCTTGAACGCTCAACGACTTTTTTTGGCCATCCCCCACATTTAGCAAGCATTAAGCCTTCCTTCTCAGCTACTGCTTCTGAAAACCCTACATCAATTATTATGCAAGAAAATTACACACAAACGAAATAGTAAGTCCTTACTTTTCTGTAGGAAATGCACCAACTAGATGGAACCGCTGGTGAACGGGCTGCACAGTTCACTAGTAAAAGATATACATTAGCCACCGTGCCCAAAGTGAGCACCTAGCTTAGATGGCCAACACGCTCATTGCACATCCCAGCGGTCACAGCGCGTTACTGCAAACAACTCTCAACTTTTTGAGAAGTCAACGATTCGGTCAACCAGTTCAACAGTGGTCAACATCACACTTGACGGATTCTTGACTGGTCAGGTCATAATTAAAAGAAGAAATGAAACAAACCAGTCCAATCGAATCAGCCCTTCCTATCTGGGAATTAGAGCGTTGGTTACACACTGATTCACTCCATCCATTACTATCCATTCCCTTTTCATTCTTATAAGACTTCTTCATACTCGAGATTTTTTCTTTACACTGTCATAATCTCACTCTTCAAGATTTAGAAAATATAGAAGTTCCAATGATTTATGTGCATAAATATGCTACTTTGTGTCACTTCGTGCATGTTGTGATTATCATCTAGTAAAAACCGTAACTGTAGGTGGAAGGGGAGGCAAAGAACGGGTCCCATTCAGGTGGAACTCCAGACTATCAGCTGCTCAAGGCGTCGCCCGTGCCCTACAGCACCTCCACATCAACTCCAACTCAAGAACAAATAACATCATTCCACATGGGAACCTGAAATCGACCAATGTCCTCCTCAATCAAAACGACATCATACTTGTCGCTGACTATGGCCTCTCCTCTCTCATTACGCTCCCCATTGCCGCGCAGTCCATGGTTTGCTTCAAATCCCCTGAGTACCAAGCCACACGAGGATCTACCCAAAGACCGACATCTGGAGCTACGGTTGCATGCTTCTTGAACTACTCAGTGGCCGAGTCTTGCGCCCATGCAGCCCCACCGGGAGTCAAAGGCGTGGATCTCTGCAGCTGGGTCCAGCGGGCAGTGAGAGAGGAATGGACTGCTGAGATCTTTGACTCTGAGATATCAGTGCAGAGAAGTGCTGCCCACGGGATGCTCCAGTTGCTACAGATTGCGATCCGGTGTTGCGACAAGTCGCCAGATAAGCGTCCTGAGATGGCGGAGATCGCACAGGAGATTGAGAATATGAAGGGCGGTTGTTGATTCCGAGGACGAGGAGGACGTGTCGGTCGAACGGTCCCTCACTGACGAGTCTTTCTCAACCACATGTCCATTGCTGCAGCTGATGACAGACAATAAATGATAAGGATTATTATTAGGTTGGCTGCGAAAACACCACCAACATAAATGTCACAGCTGTGAGCTAAGTAGTCTTGGTTTGCAATGACAAGATAGATTATGAGTCTTATAATAAATGGAGAATTCAAAAATTTGTCACGTAGTGTACACAATAATAAATGTGAACTCCCAAAGTTCCTTCTTTAGATTGAATCTTGAGCAACAGGGGATGCAAAAAGGAAAAGAAAACTCATAAAGTGCTACACAGGATAAACATTCTCCTACTGAACGAATTCCACGTAGGAGAGATCTGATTGACCTCAAGTTTTGAGTGCATAAAAGCCTCACTGACTGGTGTGGAGCGTTCACGAACGAAGTATGAATGCTTAAGGATCAGTCATGTGAATACTCAGCAGTGGAATGCTCTGTTGCCATACTTTCTTATAGAGACGATTGTAAGATTAACTTAACAAAAGACAGTATTGACAGCATCAACCATAGCTACTACTGGAGAAAAATCTAAACTGAACAATGAATACAAGTGAAAAAACGACAATACAAGAAATAGTAAAATTTCCAGCAGAAATACCATGGAGAAAGTGAATGTATGAATGACCACACGAAAGGCAGTCATATGCTAAGGCCAGGCTTGTTCATAATATGTGGAGCAACCATGATTCTACTATCAAACAAAACTCCAGACTAACACTGAGACCAGAGTCTCAACCCTCCATTAAGATATACTGCAAGAAGGTTATCCAATCATAGGAAATTATTCAAAAATAGAACTATTAAGCAAGCAAATGACAAGCTATCCAATCTGGAGTAGTAAACCATGGAATTTCCCCTATTGAATAAGTGAAAGGAGAGCTTCTTACACATTACACAGCAATGTCAAATGTGAAGAATTAAACCAAAACAAATAAAAAAAATCGAACTAAAAGGCTTAATTTTGCTCCTCAATATGTCACAAATTTCTCATAACTATAAACCTTGCTTCATTAAGTCATTAATCCGAGTCCATCTGTGCACCTATTTGTAACCAGGAAGATCCTAGTAACTAAGCAACTCGTCGTGAAAGTAAACTTTTCACTCAGTTTGCATAAACAGAAAAAGATGAGATAGGCACGCTGTTGCATTTGGGTGTTCCTCTGATTTTCTATGTTACAGTAATAAATACATTTTTTCATGCACAACTTACGCTCCAATACAATGCTTGACAAAGATGAGTCGACGTTGAACTATTGAGAATGTCATCAAGGATGAAAACAATCACTCAAGAGTAACTGATATAGAACATAAGTTCACCATTTTCTAATTTTTGATAGGTAAAAGTAATTATAGGGCACCAAGAAGGAACAAATTGATATGCAAAAAGAGTCAAGAACCCACTAAAAGAGCTCTGTTACAAGACAAAATATACTAAGTTCAGCACTTAGATATAGAAAATCGGTTTTTCATCAGCATAAGAGCGAACTATCCATGTACGGACAAAAGACAACAAACACTATGTCATCTGTTGACAGATATGAAAAAGCCAGGGGATAATAGCATGTGTAAGATGAATGGCATAACACATTGCCACTTTTTTTTTTTTTTCATTTTTAGGTTTAAAAAAAAACACATTCCCAGTTACGGTTGCACTTAGAGATGATGCAGGCAGTTAGGTGATAATTCTTTGTTATTTTGATCTTAACAGTTACCGAAAGCATAAAATATCCAATTTCAACTTGCTTTCCATATTTCCTATACTTTTTAGAATTTGTAAGATCTTCCTATTCTTTATCAAATCTTAGATGTCTTGGTTGACGCAATCCATTACGTGAGAATGAATTCTGAAATAGGGTAGAGTTCATCATCCATCCTAAAACTTCTTATCATCCAGATCATAAACAAAGTACACTATAGGCCGTTTACAATAGTTCGAACGAGACTAGATGAATGTAAGGACTTATTCCAGCGGGCTGACTACACACAGGTGTCCAATTTTTTAAAGTCAGGATTGTCAACAATCCTTACCCTTGCCCCTTGCCCAATCTCCACAGTTTATTCTTAGCAGTTACTACCGGTCCGATAACTTTGCGCATACTTCATTTAATTAGAAATATTCCAATCACCTCACCTATAATGTTCTCTCTTTTTCCTTTTCCTTTTCGTCTGAAAGATAAACAAAAGTCCATGAAGAGTACTGCCCTATAGGGCCTGTACAAAACAGCTTCAGAAGGGAAGCCACGTATATACATAACTATGCACTCTTTAGTATTGTTTTTAACACCTCAAGAAACATCGCAAGTATATATGATCCACCAAAAAGGACTGTAGGCTAGGAACCAATTACCATTGATCAGACACTGTCTAAGAATCAATCACCATAGATCAGAAACTGAAGTACTTCTTTGGAAATAAATAAATAAGTACAATAATTTTTAAACATGCCAATCATTGTAAAATACGTGTGCACAACAAATTATAATAAGTTCTTTCCTAACTTACTAGTTTTAAAGACTCTGTTGTTGCATAGATTGTCCCTTGAGTTACGTCACATTTCTCTGGAAGACAACACAGAAGAGTGTATAACTAGTAAAGCAGAAGATGCTAAATCATCACCAAATATCAAATTTAGGCTTTAATTTAGTTAAAGAATGAAAAGTACATTGATTTAATGAGGCCAAAGAAAACGAATACATTCTCCAATACAAATATGTATAATATACAAAGAAGCTAAATGGCTCAACCATGCGGACTAGCAAGGTTAGCTATCTAAATCCTAATTCTTCGCTCTTCACCGAGAACCAACCAAAAAGAAGAGATTACCGAAATCTCTGAATATCGTATTATTCACAGCCAAGGATCTCCTGGGAAAATGCAATATCTTTATGCTATGAATCTCAACCTCATGCTTGGTATTGCCACTATATCACTATTTAGCCTCTGACTGGAAGATAGGTTCAAAATCTGGTCACAGATAGATTGTTGGTGCCCATAAAGGGGGAAAAAATCTTGTATGTACAACCATACCGGCAGGTTTAGTTTCTGACCTTGATGAATTAGAAGTTCCACCTGAAAAGCATATTACCAGACAGAAATTAAGCAGGAAATCGATATTACTGAATGCTAAAAATGAATGGTAAATGCAAAGAGCAAAAGATACACCACAAGTAACTGACACACAAACTCTAAGATAATGCAACTCACTCTTACTTGTGGAACTGGTCAGGGAATTCATGCATGGTTGAAACCACTTTGAATTTAATAAAGTGGCAGGCTTAAGAACTAGCACGTCTGCAGCATGCAAAGCCTTCAGATTCAAGATAGCACATAGAACTTCAAGTCATTGCAGAAGCAAATTCTGCACTATCTGTAATCAGATCCTCAAGCAATTGAACTGCATGCAGCTTGTAGTCTTGGTTCAATTTCTTCATCAAAGCACTGTGGGTGACAAAATCAGGCTGCACGTCTCTACTTAACATCTGTATGTATAACCTCATAGCTTCTTGCCAATTTTCGCTATCGCAGTTTTCATTTATTAATATGGTATAGCTATACTTGTTAGGAAGGATTCCTCTCATCCCCATTAAGTCAAAATATTTGTAAGCCTGATCAATCTTCCCCGCTCTGCAATAACCATTGATCAGAGCATTGTAGGTGATCACATTAGGGGTAATATTCTTCTCTTGCATCTCCAAGAAGTAAGTAACAGCCATTTGTAGGCCCTGTAGCCCACCCTTGCCGGCATGGGCATGGATCAACACTGTGTACGTCACAACTGAAGGTACTAACCCTTTGCTCTGCATCTCTTTAAACAAATTTCTTGCTTCTCTGAGCTGGCCCATCTCTGAGAACGCATGGATTAGGCTAGTGTAAGTTACATGATCCGGAAAAAAACCATTGTGAACCATCTTTTGCAATAGGTCACATGCCTCTTCTAGGTTGCCTAATTTGGCAAGCCCATGCACAAATATATTGTAAGTGATCAAATCAGGAGGGAAACCCTTTGCCAGCATTTCTTCTTGCAGGCCAACCGCCATACCACGGTCACCTAGCTTGAGCTGACTAACTATACGAGTTGAGTACGAGACGCGATCAGGCTCCAATCCTTTGCGCAACATTTCATTGAAGAAGCTTTCAGCCAACCATAAATCACCCAACTTACACGATGCATTAGCCAGGATGGTATAAGTATAAACATCAGGAGGAATCCCTCGATTAATCATCTCATCTTTCAAGTGTTGAGCAAACTCCAAGTCGCCGGTCCGGCAAGCACCATCTATAAGGGTATTGTAAGTGATGGTATTAGGAACAGCATCATGGTATTGCAGCTTCTCAAACAAGAGCAAGGCCTCTTTCATATTCCCCAATCTACAATAGCCGTATATAAGAGTGTTGTAAGACACCACATCCAGATGCAAATTCCTCTTGACCATCTCTGCAAGTTGTTGTCTAGCATCAACCATCTTCCCCCATTTACAGAGGCCATACATCATGGCATTGTAAGTTGCTACAGTAGGAGATGCCCCTCTAACTTCCATCTCCTCCTCAATACCTAGAGCCTCAACAAGCAATCCCTTACTGCAATACCCAGAAATTAAAGGATTATAAGTGTGCGCTGAGACCTCTAATCCTAACTTCAGCATCTTCTCAATCAGTCCCTTGGCCTGGTCTAGCTCCCCACTCTTGGACAACCCATTTATCAACACATTGTAAGTAACATCATTCGGGAAGCACTCTCTCTTATGCATCTCCACCAAGAGCTCTAGTGCCTGCTGCATTTCACCTTCCTTGCAATACGAATCCAACAAAGTATTATACGTGACAATGGTCGGCTTTATGCCAAACTCCTCCATCGTCCTATAGATCACTCGAGCTCTAACTACAAGCTTCTTATCTCTAAGAATCCGGAGAATCCTATTACAGTTCTTCACGTCCGGCAAGATCCCTCTCCTTACCATTTCATCAAAGGCCGATAGACAATGCCCAATCATCGACTTCTTGGTGTACACCCACAACAGAATATTGAGAAGCTTCCCCGAGACCTCGAACCGCGCTCCCCCACCAATCAAAACATCGAGAATCTCATCCATGTTGAGACTCACCGCCCTATCCACAACCCAGTAAGCCGACCGCATCAAATTGTTCTCGGCCAAAATTTCAAGAACCGCACAGAACGCGCGCTCAGACCGGATAACACCGTCCTGCATCTCGACCCATCTAAACAACCGCAAAGCGATCCTGGGTTTCGCGCGAATCGAGCTCAGGACGCGGACGAGCAACCCGGGGTTAATAACCAGTTCCCGGAACTCATCAGACACCCACTTCTTGTTCGCAAAAGCCCGGGCTTTCTTGCGACCGTAGTCAAGATCAAGTCTCGGTACAGAGATTCAGAAACTGACGTGGGCTCCTCGGAAATCGATGGTGAGCAGCTGTGGAAAGAGAAATAGAGCGGTAACAGCAACCGTACCTTGAGATAGTTGGGGTGCGAAGCAGGGAGGGTCGTGGCCAAAGCTTTTGAAGCTTTGAGAGGAAGGGTCATTGAGGAGTGAAGCTGATGCGACCCCGCCTCCGTCTAGACATTGAAGAGAAGGACGTCGTTCGAGCTCGGAGGGGATGAGAGAGGCCAAGGTGGGAGCTTGACGGCTGCCACAGTGAGGGTCAATCTCAATGGTCGTGAGCCAAGTGCCTCGACTACTGAAAATTTCTCTTCCGCGGTCGAAAGTTGGCCCTCACCGTCGCAGGCTCAGGGCGAGTTTGGTAGGATGATTGGTTTCCCACTTAATTCTATCCCCGCCTTAATAATCACGGATAAGTCCAAAAAAAAAACCTGGATAGGTTATTCCAACACTAGATCGGGATTGTTTTATTACATTCTAATAATATGCAAAAAAGAAAAAGAGAAAAAGAGGTTACGAGGAGGAGTCTTCTGAGCTCGTTCTCAATGCGCCGGTGGTGCGTGACGCCGAACGAGGTGTGACATTGCTAGCCTAACTTGAGAAACTATCGTGTCGGCACTTGTGTAGGTCATGCTAGTCCGAACCCAATAATAAGGTGACGGTCAATTTCATCCAATAAGACGGCTCACTACTCAATCATGACGAGCCATATCCTGCCACACTATACACCGTGCCCGTACACAGTGAAAATAACAGAATGCAATGTAGTGTAATATAACATAGTATAGCATACTAAGCCAAATCCAATAATACTAGAGAGCATCAGATTAGCAAGTGCTAATTCACAGAACTGCTCCAAATGCAAGTCCAGCTTGTATTGTTTCTCTTTTTTTTTTTTCCTCTTTCTATTTTAAGAAAATCATCTTCAATGAGAAAAGTGGACTCTGGATCATTGCTTTATGGAGATTTCCAACTTGGGATCCTCATTTCACTCCCAATCTTCCCCTTCCAGTCAACAATGTCTTCCCTCCTTTGGACTTGGTGATCTTATCGCTGGGTGAACTTCTGATGCTAGTGAATGAGATGTTTGATGGCAGAATAGTAACTGAAGAATGGTTTGGGGTACATGATTTGAGATTGAAATAGCCCTGGAATGGGGGCCGCGAAATTGAAAAAATTGATGCGTTGTGAGAATTACTGGGAGCTGAATGTGTTTGACCCACCAAAGCATCTGTTAAAACAACAAAGGAATATGTACACAAGTAGTCCTAATACTTATACACGAAAGTGCAATCGAGTCCCAAAATTTTGAGAAGATGCAATCAAATCATAAAAACTATCAAATTGGTACAATTGAGTCTTTCCGTTAGCTTCTTCCGGTGCGCCTAACGAAAATGTTAAGATAACATTTTTTTTTTGACATGGCTAAAATAGGAAAGATAAGTCCAAAACAATGTCTTTTTGATCCAAATGTGCTAATATATTAATTAATTAAATTAAAAAACAAAACAAAAATAGCGGCCGCAATTGCCCCCACCCGGCGATGGTGGGGCGAGGGTTGGCTAAGGTTGGCAGGCCCCTACCAGTGGCTGGCAACCCTAGCCTGCAGATTGGGCCAAGGGCCGCCACCCAACCCCACCCCAGCCAACAATGGCCCTTAGCCCGATCTAAGCAAGGGTTGGCAACCCTTGCTCAATTTGGGTGAGGACTGCAACCCTCGCCTACAATTGGCCAATGTCCCCGGCCACTAGGTAGGGCCCGGGGACTTCGAGCGACAGCGGTGAGTGCCTTAGGGCCCTCATTTGTTTTGCTTCTTTTTCTTCTATTCATTATTTAGATTATTTTAATTTAAATTTATTAATACACGCGAAAAATCAAATTTGCACCAACGTCAACATTACATAGGAGAGAGAAAGTAATAAAAAATGCCATGTAAATATTTTCTGTTAGTCGAATTAGATGGAGTTAACGGAAGATTCGATTGCACCAATTTGACAAATTTTATAACTTGATTGCACTTTCTGAAAATTTTAAGACTCGATGCACTTTCGTGATAAGTTTTAGGATATCTATTACAAATATTCCAAAAATAAGAAATAAAGGTCGAGATAAGTGAAGTTCACATCCAAGGCACTCGAGCTTCATAATCAAGGAATTGTATAAAGAACCGAAAGGGAATTCGCTCACCCGAGAGTAATTCTCATGTATTATCAAACTCAATTTTGAATTGTTACAATGAGAATGCACTTCCTATTTATGAAAGGACTCGGACTTGGGAACTTGGAAACATTAAAGACACAAGCAAAGAGCTCCCATTTTTTACTCTCCGGCCTTGCAAATCAGTCGCCAGCCGTGCCCATCAATCTGCATTCACTCTTCAAGTTCTGAAAACTCCATCTCGGACGACCTTTTGGACCAAATGTGTTAAATCATAGCCGAAATTCCAACTTGTTGGCAGGATTGACAAATGGGTGTTGATTAAGCAATGACACTTAAGTCGAGCTTTGATGCTCCTGCCTCGCAAAGGACCCAAACGGTGATCTTCGGGGAAAATTTGCTAGCTAAGTAGTACCGACATCGACACGCAATGCTAGCCACCTATGGACTCGTGTATCGCTAGCGTGTTTGAAGTACTGACCACGTATCGATCGCATGAAGACCCTAAAGAGTGTCGGTGCCTTGTAGATGGCTAGCTATTAATGTCCATTGCACATGCACATTTTGCCCCACTCTGAGAGGCCTTCTTGTCAAAAACAAGAAAATAACATAGGAAGTAAGAACAAAAACAAATCCGAGAGAGAGCATGATCATTTAGGGTTTTGTCTGTTTGAATTACCAAAAAGCTTGTTTTCCTATGCGACACAAAAGAAACTAAGGGGTCCGCTCTCATGGATGCTTGTGTTCTCGACATGGGAGTGTGTCAATGCATCTTTTGTTTTCGTTGGAAAAACCGAAACATGATTTATTCGATGCGATTCTTGAACTTTAGCAAATGTGTAATGTTCGTTCTTGAACTTTTAATTTATTCAACATAACCTCTGAACTTTTCGAAAATATTCAATCTTGTTCTTAGGCTATACGAAGATATCTAATGTCCTCATTTCATTAATTCTAGTTAATGAAATTTATTGATTTGGCTTCCAATTGGTGAGTTTGAACGCTGGAAAAAAAAAATAATGTTACACATGGATTATCCATATAAGATGATGCCAATCAAGATGTAATTATCCACGTCGTTAAATAATATAAATATTAAGTTCTCCCAATTGAACAAATTAAGAGGATTATTATATTCTAATTTGAGTTGAATATTTTACGAGGATAATTGGCGTGTAAATTTTTTTTGTCCATTGTAGACGCACCGAATTAGAAGCCAAACCAAAATATCGTTAATCTCGAATTTAATGTAAATATAATATTGAATATGTTCATATAATTTAGAGACTAGATTGAACATTCACTAGAAGTTCATGGATCATATTGAACAAATCGAAAGTTCGAGATCGCATTGCACATTAGGCTAAAGTTTAAGGGACCGTATTAAACAAACTAAAAGTCGGAGACGACATTGCAAATTTGACTAGGGTTCAAGTACCATTGTTGTAATCAGATCTTTGTCGCCAGAAAGTTTCGGGCGGATCCGGGCCTCTTTGGGCTTCGGTGTGGGAAGCCCGATGGCTCAGCCCGGAGGGGCGCCAGCCCGAATAACATTTCGATCTGGGCCTTGCGGGCTTTCGCGTTGTCGGGCAATTTTGCATTCGTGCGTGTAACCCGAAGAGGATCATCGGAAAGGACCCATCTTCCCTACCAAGAGTTGGGACACCTGTCTGACCAAAAGCCAGCAAGAAACAGCGACAACTCGCGCAGCTTCAAGAACGCAACCCAACTCAATCCTCTCGGCGCGCAAGCTTCGCAATCTTCAGAGCCGTCACGCCAAATCAAAGTACTGCAGCAACACGACAATTCACTCGCCCCCCACCACTTTTCTCCCTTCTCGGGACCCCGCGACGAGACGACCCACAAATCAGACACTCTTCCCAACGTACGTCTCTGGCTTTGGGCTTTTAAATCTTTGGTCTTGATTCGAATCTCTCTGCCTTCCCTTTTGACCCAAGGAAGAGCTCGGCGAGAGGGAGTAGCGATGCCGGGGGGAGAGAGAGACACGAAGAAGAGAGCAAGAAGAAGAAGCGCGGAGGCAGCAAGAGGAAGATGACGGTCGAGCAGGCGGTCGCCTTCAAGTCCGTGAGCGAGTGGCCTTCTTGGATTCTCAGTCGTCGTCTTCGTTGAGCGAGTGGGTCGATGACTTCGGGGTTCAGAAGAGTGTGGGGCAGAGAGTGGTTTTCGAGTTGCACTGCCACTCCAAGTGCAGCGATGGCTACTTGTCTCCTTCCAAGCTCGTTGAACGAGCTCATGCCAATGGGGTCAGTAATTTGTTTACTTAAAGGTTATTAATTTCTTATCCCTTCTATTTGTGCAATCTTTAAAGGGAGGATTTTGGGTTTGAGATGTTTTTCTGAGGTTATTCTATCTGGATTTGAAGTTGTTTGTTCATCCGAAGAAAGAAAAAGAAAAACAGAGGAATGTGTAGTTTGGTGTTTTGGTCGTGTATCTTCTCCGTTCAGTGGCTCGCGGAAATGTGGGTACCTTAAATGTTAAGAGTAAAACCAAACCTGCTTCTTGCTCTTAAACTTCTCTTATCTTTCTTTCCTTTTACTTTGCAATACATATTGATGTTACATCCTGTTAGAAACTGGTTTTGCCCAAAAGCTCAAGTGTTGGAAATGGGTCCATCTTTCAACACCCCAATCGCTTGTAAACGGGACGTGAAAACAGCTGCTACAAACAATCAATAGGAGATAACCATTCTAAGGAGGATGAATATGTAGATAAGAGGCAATGGCATGGTTCAAACTTTTCCGCTCTGCTCTGTTACAAAATGCAGATGATAAATGAAACTAGTATGTTTATGCGCAAGGAGACATGTACTAGTCGTGAGAAGTACTGTAGAGTTACGTGTTCTGTATTATTTTTCCAGGTGAGGGGCCTATTAAGTTTCTAGAAGTTATTTGGTAAGCTGTGTCCAAAAGCATTTGGTTTCTTGGCATCCTGCGAGTGGGGGTGGTATCCGAAAGTTTCATTTTTAATTAATTCACTCTTTTTGTTGAATGCCTACGAACGTTTGCTGAAGGAAAAGTGAGCTAATTATGAAGAAAACTATTGAGCATGGCCATACAAATGGGGTTCTTGAGATTTGGCAGGTTGGAATTATATCAGGAAGGTTAAGGATGTTTTTGCTTTCCGTACCACTTTCACCATGGGTGATGGGAAAAAGCAATGTTCGGTTTGGTAGACGGCGTAATTTCCAGCATTTAAAACCTCTCTTTTAGACTGGTTTCTTATTTTCTGTCTATAAAGATGGGATTGGAGACAAAGTTATTAAGGGGAAGTGATTGGATGTTTGCTTGGGTCCTAAATTTTTCACTGTTCCAGTATCTTTTAAGAGATCTACGATTTCAAACATCCTTAGGAAGTAATGGAATTGAGAAATCTCATGTTTCCGGTGGTAATAAACAGAAAACTGATATGAAATCTCTTCTTCTGACAAAAAACGTATCTGGTCACTTTCAAGTCCTTTTACGAGGTTTTTGTTAGTTCACGCACAATCCAGTTTCCTTAGAGCAGATAAGAAAATTTAGAGTCTCCTTATAAAGTAAGCTTACTTCTCTGTGTAATCAGATAAATTATTAACCTTGTGTACGGTGAAGGTGTTATAGTTGGATGTTATCAAACATGCTAGAAGAGATCGTGGGTAGTTTAATATCAAGTCCGCACTGTGTTGCCATTCGAGCTTGTCGGTACATCAGAACCAGCCTAAAAATTATTTTAATTTGATCATGCCGACGTTAGTAAAGGTTTGTGCAAAAAGCTGGGGAGTTATGTGTTTTTTTTTCCTTTTAAGGTAAGAGAACTGGGGAGTTATTGTTGTTAATAAAGAGGTTTGATGATTCAAAATATGGGAAGATATTCCACATTGCATTCAGTGGAAGTTGTAATTATTGGAGAAACTTACCTTTGTTAACCTCCAAAGCATTACGGAATTATTTATTGAAGAGGACTTCGGCTCTATTTTGGAATTTTTTATGGTCGTTTTGTATTTATTAAAATTTTATTAGCCTTATGTTTGCTAGCTTCTCTACATTCTGTAGACATCCAGTGTTGTAAGGTCCTCTTATCATGAATATTCGTCATTTTCTAACAAAGAAAAAGAGTGGTTAATTAAAGAAGACTCACGAGCAACTCTCAAGGCTTGACTCATGTTACTGATGTTTATTCCTTATTTTCTGTGAATGCGTTTAGATGTTGCTTCTGCTGTTGACGCTCTTTGGGTAGCACAAGTTAATTAGTACAATGTACTCATAACAGGTAAAAGTTCTTGCTCTGACAGATCATGACACATTATCGGGTATCCCCGAGGCTCTGGAAGCAGCTCGGAAATTTGGCATGAAGATTATTCCAGGCGTTGAAATAAGCACCATATTCAATTCAAGGTGCTACTCCTGCTTTCAGACTAGGGATGATGGAGAGTTTGAGGGTCATCTATTTGTTAAGTCTACATGACGAGCAATCTTGGTGCATTGTACTAAGAGCAGACAAATCTTGCCAATGATTACTGAACTTTTACCTTTATTGGTTTAGGAGTTAGTGTTGCTTGCCATCCCATTTGAGATTATAATCATATGTTACTTGGCGGTAGTGGGTCTGATAAAGCTATAATGATCATTGCCTTTTGTTGATGCAACTTTTATTTTTTGTTTCTTTAATCTGACATGTGGGTGACGAAATCTACAGAGGAGAGTCATCTATGGAGGAACCGGTGCACATTCTTGCTTATTACAGTAGCTGTGGACCCACAAGGCTTGAGGAGTTGGAGAAGGCCTTGGGTAACATAAGGGATGGTCGATTTCTAAGGGCAAAGAACATGGTTACAAAGCTGAACAAGCTTAAGCTACCTCTGAAGTGGGAGCAAGTTGTTAGGATTGCTGGCAAGGATGTCGCTCCAGGAAGGCTGCACGTGGCTCGTGCTTTGGTTGAAGCAGGTCATGTGGAGAATCTAAAACAAGCCTTTGCACGATACCTTTTTGACGGTGGACCCGCTTATGCCATGTAATTAACTTGTTTCAATATTGTCTTTTTGAGAGGCAAGTGACTTGCAGTTAGCAGACATGAAAGCATGATTATGTTTTTTCTTCTCAGAGGTAGCGAACCTCCCGCTGAAGAAACCGTGCGACTAATATCTGATACGGGGGGCGTAGCTGTGCTTGCTCATCCATGGGCACTGAAAAACCCTGCTGCAATTATTAAAAGTTTGAAGGACGCTGGTCTTCATGGAGTGGAAGTCTATAGAAGCGATGGGAAATTGGCAGGTAAATATATTGAGTTTTTGAACCCTAGGTTGCTATGATGTCTCAGTTTCTGCTTTATGGCTTTGGACGATATTGCTGTTATGAATTATTCAACCAGTTTTCCATTTTGTAAATCAGTCAGTATGACATGTGGTTGATATCCAAATGTGTGCTATAAGATATGTTTGTCAAGGTTTAGAGTTTGACTGTTCAGAATGTTGGACTAGTTTGAAAATTTGTGCATGCAATTTCACATATTCTTAGCAAAAGTAAACAATAAAATATTAGTAGCTTAGCATTATATACTTCAGGTTGACTCTGTTTTTTAACAGCATACAGCGACCTCGCGGATGCTTACGGTCTCTTGAAGATTGGGGGATCAGATTATCATGGAAGAGGGGGACATAGTGAATCTGACCTTGGAAGCGTTAACCTTCCTGTTCTTGACTTGCACGACTTCCTGACGGTAGCGCGACCGATTTGGTGCGGGGCCATAAAAGACATGCTACTATCATATGCCAGCGAGCCCTGTGATGCAAATTTGGCAAGGATCACAAGATTCGCGAAAATCAGGATTCCAAAAGGAAGTCTGCCTCCAACTCAAGGGGAAGACTTGATCGACCGTTGCCTATCATCATGGTTAACCATAGATGAAAGGCGAAGTGCCGAGTTTGAGGACATCAGATCTAGGTGTTCGAATATTTCAATCAAACAGGTGTCTACCGAGGTGATGGTTGAGAAAAAATAGGTTGGCTCAGGCATACGTAGCGTCATCATCAATGAGCAATTGAATTTTGCAGGAGCTACATTCTTTTCATTTTGGGATTTATGCAATCAAATATGATGTTTCTGAAGGTGCAGGACAAGTTACATTTTTTTCCTCCTCCATTGATGGCAATTGCAAGAAAATGTTTTAGTGCAGGTTTTGTTCGGAAGAAACTTATCTTCATTTGTTGGTCAGTCAGGTATATTGTTGGATGGCTATTGTGCAGCCTGGCAGTACACCCATCAATTAAATTCACATAAAGAAATCAAGGTAATAGATGACTGCAAGGGGAGGCTAGCCCGGTCCGACCTTATTGAAGTGGTCTTTAGTCCTCATGAAATAAATCAAGTTGTCGATTGGCTAGCAAAAGCACAACGGATGAAGACCCTTCTTATAGATTGGATGGCTAATTCACCCAGGCGATTATGGGACTTTTTATATTTTGAAATCTATAATCTCTGTTATTCTCGTAACGTTTGATCAATGAATTGCTTATTTCTGACCCAAAACAAAAAGTACACACGTCCCAAAGATCTATTATTGGCTCTTGTCAATAATACTAATTTTGTGATCGACTCAAAATTTTAAATGAAAGTTTGAAATATTATCAATTTTTCAAATAAGGGATCGAAATAAATTTTATTTTAAGTAATGACATGAAATGTTATCGTTGTTGTAAAAAAAAGTTTGATCAAGGATATTTTCGTCACTTTACATTTGTGGAATTTTTTTTTTTGGATCTTTTTGTTTCTTTCTTTTAGCCTTTCTTTTTTTTCCCTTCAAGACTGGCGAGAACTGCCGCCGGAATCACGGACTTGTCTTCTTCGGACCGGACCAAATTATGGTTCTTTTCCACCGTCAGCTCCTTGTGCGGCACGTTCGCAAACCACCGTCCCGTGGCTCTCCGGCCAGCGGAACGGCCTCCTGTACCCGTACAGCGCCGAAAAGCAGCAGCGGAGCCGCTCGTCGCCCCACTCAGGGCAGTGCTGCTTCCGGTACACGAGCATCTCCCGCTCGCAGCGACCAGGCCGCCTCCTTGCAGGGGTGTACTCGCTGAAGTTGGCACTAAACGACGGAAAAGCAAGGTCGCGCTCCGCCACAGAGGGCAGGGCGCGGAAATCCCCCGGCTGGCGGGCGGAGAAGTCGAGCGGAGGAGCGGGATGGGCGGTGGCAGAGACGGAGATTGGAGTTCTGCATGGGAAGATCATGACTGAAGAGGCGGGGGAGGAGTCGCCGGGGCGGCATCAGAAGGCAGCGAGGTAGGAGAGGGTGCAGAGGAAGGAGGTGGCGATGAGGTAGAAGATGGTGGACTTATTGGTCTTGGTGGCGAAATAAGTCAAAGAGGGTCGGGGCAACAGCGAGTCTTGGCCATTGTTGCCAATTGGGAAGACATGAGGAAAGGGAGAAGGCAAAAAACTGAGGAAGACAAAAAGTGTGAAAGTTCGTCTGCGTCCTCTTCTCTCGACCACAACAACCATGACGGACACCGACTATACCTCGACAGACGACGAGCGACCAATCCTAGCACCAGCCACCAGGTTCCGCTCCAAGCTGCTGCCTGCACGCCATCTCCTCTGTTCATTCCGTCACACACCAGAGCCTTCACCAGACCACGACTCCAGCCGCACCGCCGCTATCAGGTTAGCCATCATCGTGCGTCGTGCCCTAATCATTGTCGACCAGCACGCCGGCACAGACGAGTCACATAGTCATGGCCACAGTTCCGATTCAACATTTGAAGGAACTGGAACCGAAACATTAAGTGGCGGTTCTAGGCTGGCTCCAGTTTAGAATCGAAAATGGAACCGTCAATTGCAGTTCCGGTTTCGGTTCTGATTTTGAGTTTAAAAATTAAATTGTAATAAATTTGCAATAAAATTGTAATCAAATTATCAAATAAAAAATAATATATTATGAAATAATATATTATCAAATAAAAATTGTAATCAAATTTAGGAGGTAAAAAGGGAGGAGGGGTCGTGAACTTAATGAATTATTATTAAGCGCTTACATATCTTCTTGGGGATAGAAAAATCAAAGTCAATGTAGTTCTCTTACATTTGATAACCTCATACTTACCTCATCTTCAATTGTCGCTACCCGTTCCGGTAGCAGTGCCGTTGGTATCTCCGTCTTTAAAGAATTTGATTTCATTATCGTGATCTATCTATTATTATCTATATTGAGCCTTTGTCCAATCATCAACACAACCTTGAGCCTTTACCGAATCGAGAGCTAATCTTGAACGTCGCTCATCCAAAATATTACCTCTAGCGCTAAATGCTTGTTCTACCGCAGCTATTGAACAAGAGATTGCTAAAATTTATTTTGCAATTAAATCAAGAATTGGATATTGGGTGAAATACCTCTTCCAGCAATCTAATATTATAAAATTTGTACTGTCTTGAGATTCATCAAACTTAAAAGAAATGGTTAAATAGCTCTCTATTTCAAATTAATTCATATTGCTCCATTTTGCTTTTTTTCCATATGCAACAGAAGTTGGTACACTAATATTTTTACCCATGTATATAAGTCACTAGATTGAGAAGATCCACTATCACTTAGATTATATGTAGTATGAAATTCATTATATAATTCTATTATTGCTATTTTAACCATTATTTGTATAGTTCTAATATTTACCGTGTCAATTAAATGTAAATATTCATAATACATATTCAAATAATCACCTAAACCATCTAATTTACAACGTCAATAAAAAAAAAATACAAGCAACTAAATAAATAATAAAAAAAATTCTATAATAATGTAGCCATTTTTTTTGTATTGTTTTACTAATATCACTTAATTTCTTATCATTTTTATTTTCTTCAAAAACTCTAACAATATTAATATATTTTATTAAAAATAAATGCGTACCAGGATAATAAACACTGAACAAAATATAAGTTGCATCATCAAAAACTTTTAAATTATCCTTTTTTTTTTTGCAAATATCTCATTCTTGCGAGAATTTGAGTTATACTATCTGAAATAAATGCACATAATAAATATTTATATGCAAAAGATTTATTAAGCAACTCGTATGTAGAATTTCAATATTTAAAAAATCTCTTGAAAATCTCTTTGATTTTTTTCATTTGTTTTATAAAATTTTAACCACTCTTTTATTATTTGGGAATGTTTCCATAAAAATTGAATTACTATTTTTATTGGGTTGAGAAAATTATCAAGAGTTTTAAACCATCTTATACACATAAATTTAAAATATGACAAACACATCTAACGTGAAAAAATTATCCACCAAAATGGGTTTACAAATCTTTTTCAATTCAACAATTGAAGCGGTATTTGTCACTGCATTATCAAAACAATTGAAAAAATTTTATTAAGCAAATAATATTCTTCTAAAATTTGTCTAATTAAACTTATAAATATTATTTTCCGTATGCCTATCATCAGAAACTATAAATGCAATAACTCTTTTTTAAATATACCAATCGTCATCTATCTAATAGCATGTTATACCCATATAAGAATTAACTTGTCAATGATCACTTCAAGTATCACTACTTATATACACACGTCCATTAAAATTCATAAAAAAAATTGTAAACCTTTTTTTTCCTTTTTTTATAAAGATTTTTAATTTCACATTTAAGTGTATTTCTAAGAACACGCTTGTTTGTGGAACACATGCATTTTGTTTAAATTATTAAAATCAAATCTTTCACCGAAACTAAATGATAAATGTTCAATAGAAATAAATTTACCTAATTCTTCTTTATAAATTTTTTCATTATAACGAAATAAAGGACAAGTGTTAGGATTGGCTTGCCCGAAAATTTATTGTTGCTTGGTGTCAATTCCACTTCGATTGGATATTTCGCCTTAAGATGTCAATTAAATGTTCCATATCTGGCTCCATCGATATATTTGTATTTTATCCCAAAATTTTACAGATTACTTCATACCTTTTGGACCTTGATCAAATTTTTCAATTTTCTTGAAGTGGTTCCATATGTTGGATGTAATTTCTCGCTTCTTTATTGTTGACATTTCTTCGATACTAGTAGGAGAATGAAGACTTTCTTTCGTATGGACTTACTTATATTAGGGAAAATATTGATTTCATCATCTACATCAACTCCTCAATCTACATAATCATTAGAATCAGGAAGATAATCGGATTCCCCATTGTGCTCTTCTTACCTTTGCCGCTAGATCTACTTTCACTTATCATTTTTTAAAATACAAAAAAAAAATACGGTACAATGCAAAAATATAGGGTTATGAAAAAAGAATTTAAAATAGAAACTTATTAAAGGAAATAATAAATAAAAAATAAATTAGAGAACGTAATTAAGTATTAGAGAGAATTTGAAATAATTGAGATGAAGATAGAATTTATGTGAAAAAATGAGAGATGAAATGGGTATTTAAAAAAAAATTTATCATAGATTAGGAAAAAGAAATTATACCTTGGCTGACCGTTGGCGACGATCAGCCAAGGAGCCGTTGCAGCAATAGCTCTTTAGTCGTTTTCTTTTTTGCCTAACCGATGGTTTCGAGTAGGGGTGAGCAACTTGGCCCACCCGAACTGGGACCGCCCGGACCGGACCGGGACCGGTGGTCCGGTTCCCGGTTCTATAGAGGTCGGGTCCGGTTCCCGGTTCCTAAAATTAGGACCGATGACCGGGCGGTCCGGTTCCCGGTTCCCGGTTTCTAGGACCGGACCGGACCGCCCGACCGACCGTTCCTTTTTTAAAATTTTTTTTTCCTAATTCGGTTCGTGAATCTCTTTCGGCTCCTTGGGCTTCTTATTTTTTTTATTGGGAAGTCATTTTATATAGATATTGAAGTTCTATAACGTTATTAATTTCAACAATTAGAGAATAATTTTGGTTATATTTTTTTTTGGTCGGGTCCGGTCCGGTCCGGTTCCCGGGATGGTCGGTCCGGTTCCCAGTTTCGACAAATTGGGAATCGGGACCACCGGTCCGGTTCCCAGTTCTTGAGGGGAACCGGATCGGACCGGGAACTGATCACCCCTAGTTTCGAGCCGGTTTCAGGTTCGGTCCAATATTTTAAGAAATCAGAACTAGACTCTTATGCCAAGGCTAATTCCAAACTGTGGGCCCGATCAACGAGCCGGTTCCAAGCCTAAACCGGCCCGTGGAACCTCTCATCATTATAGTCACATGAATGAGAAAACGGGCAACCGGGGGCCGTAACCCCTTGGCCACAGAACGGAGGTGCTAGCCAACTCCATTAGCTCTTGGCGGATTGCTACTTCCTTCAAGCTCAAACCTTCTGCTTCAGTTTTCCTCCGAACTAAGCTTTCCCATCTCCTGAGCTTCTGGTCTTTCATGGAATTGGCAAAAATCATTAAAAGATTTATATTATGACCGAATTAATTGTTGCCAAAATAACTCTAGCCAACGCAATTTTGCATAGATGTTCATCTTACATGGACAAACGACACGATGACGCGGCATAATAATTTTGCGTACGTAGGGTCAAATATCACTTGCGTTAAACACGAGCGCATGCATCCATACACAGCCTTTCACGTTGCAGTGATGGTGACGTCGACACCGACAGGCTCATCAATCTTGAACTTTTTGAATCGTTCACGTGGTAGTGAGCATCATGAAAAATTCCTTGAAAGTGTTCTCTTGATCAGGACTTGGCCCACGAAACTATGGACCGTGTGGACGGACAATAATAATCTAACGAGGCAAGGCTCGGGTGGACCGAGATGATCAAAAATGGTCGACATCTCCTCGGTCTTGATTTGACCTCCTCCTACATGAGGTCAAGCTGTTGAGGTAGAAGAAGAGAGAACTAGATCCTCCCGGTCCAACCCAACGTGGATTTGTGATTGGGCCATTCATCTCCAACTCAGATAAGGTCTCATCGCAGTTCTCCTTTCGAAGTTGAAGAACAAAGTTTTAATTCAATGTATAATATGATCTCCTAAAACTTTAAATTTATTCGAAATAATTTTTAGCCCAATATGCAATATGGTTTATGAACTTTTAGTTTGTTCAATGTGGTCTATGAACTCTTACTATATATTCAAGGACTGAATGAGCTCACACTATATGTTCAAAAACCAAATTGAATCAAAAGATATAATAATACATTGAGCAGATTGAACATTTACGAGTTCAAGAATTACATTATGTATTAGGCTAAAGTTATGGAATCCCATTGAACACATTAGAAGTTTAAGTTGCATACTGAGCCAAAGTTCAAGAAGCATTTAAGTAATTATCCGAAAAAGAGAAAAAAAACAGACAGTGAAAGAAAAAGGTGCAAGCTCTAATAAGAAAAATTGGGTTAGACTAGTTAAGTTGATTGCGTTGAGCAAAGACCAATCTGAGTGTTATAGTTAGAAAAATGTTGAGAGGATAATTTGATGGAAAATCAGATTACAAAGTATTGAGGTAGACCTACGAATATGTGCCATCAGTGACGGGTTTAGGAAATGTCAGGTGTCTGATATTCAAGTTCTGTGATGAGAGGGCCATCTTCATTTATCTACTCGGACATTTAACGGTCATCAACCCTCTAGTTCACTAGGACCAACCGTATTGCTCTGATAAACTTCAGACAGCCACAACCCAGCCTTAGTTGATGCAGATCCGTCGTATATGATGAGATTAAGACAAAGCCAATGTCTCTCCAAGAGATGAAAGAAAATTCAACACTGGAAACTCAAGAAAACAGACACGCAGAAGAAAGAATTTTCCTTTAATGATCAAATCCTCGAAAACCTGCAAATGGCTTTAACTGGAGATGAGAGGTCACTGAAAACAAAGTTAGAAACTCCATTCTCGGAAACTGCTATGAAAACCTCCTATTTGTCACACCAATTTCAGAACTCTAACAACCCTCCCCCGTAATATAGAACAGTTTTGCGTGGCTTTCTGCACCGAGGCCCTAACCAGATCGCGCATTCAACAGGAGCATGCGGCAAAAGTCAATGAATTTTTTCCTAGTTCCCTCTTCTTGATGGCTTTTTGCCCATGGTATACGAATGATCCATCCAGCAACACCGTGAATTCCAGCCAACGTGAATACATCCTGAGCCAAGTAAACAAATACAGTCAATCAAATGCATGACAAATAACTAATATTACCCAGCACAAAACAGGACCAAACATCATTTCATGCGGAAATCCAATAAAATAAATTCAGAAATTTGCTCCCTGCTTTCTCATAAGATTATAGTGGTGTTAAATCACCCAGTGATAAGGCTCCCAGTCTTTCAATTATTGCTCCAGTTAGTTTAGTAGTTGAAACCAACAACTTTTATGTCGTGCACAAATGTGCTACTGGCATCTCTAGCTGAAGCTAGCAGCTCATAATTAGCGAGACATAACAAGGTCTATTTGGAAATGTTACTAAAATAAAAGGAACTAAGAAAATTAATATTGATGACAGAAAAAACAAAACTGAATGGAAATGAAATTCTAGGAAAAACCAGCACCGAGGACCAAAGTTATAACTTCAGACAAGGATCTCATTTTAAGAAGGTAAAATCACAGGACATGTTTAACAAGTGATCCCTAGGCACTAGATATAATTCAAAAAAATGAAATAACGCTTCCAAGACATTTGAAAAAGGAAGAAGTGCACATTTGACTGAAGTCACTCTACTTCAAATAGTAAAATAAATTAAACAAGTCCAAGCGACGCTGTTTTAACATTTTTCTTATCAATATATGTTTATTCTAGTGTAGATTAGTGTAATAATTCCAAATAATTGGATGGTAGTAACATAGAAAGAATAGCAAATTAAAATAGAACAATCTATCTTTGTTGTATGCAGAACATAGGAAATCCAATTTAATTGCGAGAAATTGTTGAGATAAAATGTGATCAATCCCCAAAAATAATTCCCTCAAGGGCAATCTTCTCTCTAAACTAGCTTTTCCCTTACGACTTGGAAACGCGGCCTAAATGCTGGGTTTTCTTAGGAAACTTCTTCCTTGAACTCCCCTTCCTCCCTCCTTATAAATGGGCATACAAGTGTCTCTAGGGTCGGATTTGAATGCATTAAAAGTTGACACAACTCATGTTGCATATATTGCTGGCTGTAGTGATAGATTTCAGAAGGCTTTGTCAGAAAACAGAAGCTAAGTGCCCAGGACTAATGGGATCAGCAAAACCAAATACTGTGATGCCCCAACAGATTGTCATCATATAATAACATTGGAAAATCTTTGACTGCAGCAAAGGAATTTACCAAGAAGTGAGATAGGCAGCCAGTGTCAAATAAAGGACAATGTAAGAGTAGGCACATTTGGATGTCATCCCTCACTGAAAAGTATATGCATGCTACATGCATGCATGTATGCACAAGAGGTATGTTGGAAGGTGCGTATACAATGAACATGCTTGGAAACATGGGCAGACTCGAATCACCACACACCCGCATGCACGCGCACACAGAGAGAGAGAGAGAGAGAGCATACCTCCAACTATAGCACAAATGTGGGTTATGAGAGTGCAAAAATGCAACGTGCTCCTCTTTTGAGGTAACCTGCCACTGATATTCTCAAAATACGTTGAAAAATCATAACTAGAAAAATGTAGACTTAATTGAAACATTTTGACACTGATGCAAATTATTTATATACAATGAATTTGTTTGGCCAAAAACAATGCATCAAAATATACTGAAAGTGAGCCAGACTGCCATGGACAGAGCAACAACGACAAAAACCAAATCTTCACAGAAGTTTATTCAGTTCAATAGTCATGAAAGGTTCCAATAATACACAAATAAGACAATACCTTTATTGGAGAAAAATCATAGAAGAAAAATACTCCAGGAAAGTAACTGAGGAACGACCCATCTCAGAATTCCTAAAATGCTCAGTGACAGAATACTGGGCAGAAAACACAGTGGTGCATCAAGACTTGGTCAACCAACATCCATAGGCATAAAAGTATCCTCCAATCTGTTAATATACCTGGTTTGAGGTACTGTTCGGCCTCTGATATCTTTACATATTGTGGGTACAACCTGCAGTGCAAAGTGATGCTGTAGAAACAGATATCTAAGTTGCGTGATGACAAGAAAAGTCATGCCCATATAGCCAAGGTGAACAGAAAGGGAAAACTATAGAGCACTAATATATAAGAAGAGATCAAGTTCCTGTACTCTCTGATAGATTCAGCAAATGTCAGAATGCTTTCATCACACTAGGGCCACACGTATTATCAAAAACAAAGGAAAACTAGTGCATAACCAAGACGGTTGATGAATCGACAATCTGAAATTAAAAATAAAAGTGAAATAAAGAAGAAATGAAGAAGCAACTAACTAAAGATTCAGCGAAGTTCTTTTCACATGGCTTAGAACTCATCTTAACTGTGAATCCATACTCATTTGCTTACTTCCATAATTTCTCACGCACAAAAGAGCGTGAATATATACAAACAAAGGTTCACACAAAAAGACAGTCTACGACTCTCAACGTGTTCCACAACCTTACAATGTAACGCGTCATATTAGGATGAGTCTTATGTTTTTTGCAATAGATTCTCAAAGCTTATTGTTTTGTTGTATTTCATGTCCTGATTCAATTCACTCCTTCTTCACTTAAAGATGGTTTCTTTCAAAAGAATCATTTTAGACTCACTGTCAAGAAAAATTCTTATAAATTTAAAGAGGTCCACTTTTTGAATTTTTTTTTCCTGAGAATCTACTCTTTTTGACCTCGCAATTGCTTCAATCATCATCATTTCTATCAACGGGATGCACTGGTGACAGCATGTCAACAGAATTGCCTGCACCCATTGTCATTAGTCAACACCCTTGTTTGTTTCTTGCAGAGAAGCACTTTCTTTATTTCCTTTTTTGCACACTAAAGACACACTTCATAGATCTAACGAAAAAGGATATTGAAGGCCATATGGACAAAATAATCCCTAAGTTAGAACAGTCGTGCATTAACAAAAGATATTGATCATATGAATATAGCAACCTTGATGAAGTACTGGTACATGCCATTGTGTGTTTCGTGCGCCCATTGCACCTACAAAGGTGGCAAAATGTTAATCAAAGAATCAAGTTCAAGGATCATATAAACAGAAAATCCTATCCAAATTAATCATGTTAGCTTGATTTCCAGAAAACTGCTTTTTGATGATTGAACACATATACCGCATGTAGTATCCACTTGTACTTTAAGGCATTGGAGCTTAACAAAAGAAAGTAGGTCCTTCTGTGTTTTTTCCTCAGTGGGTCTATAGTGGTACTTTTGCTCAATTACCTTCACTCTCCCATCGATCAGGCTCTTAAAACAGGAGAGCAAATTAGGTCTTTCCAGTTGCTTCTTCCTATCATACATAGCCAGTATGAAGATGAAACTGGACCCAGATGAACTAGAGCAAGGACTATAGCAACTATACTAACAGTCCATGTATAAGAGGATTGGACTACAACTGCGACGATAATGTAGCTTGAGTACTTGGCAATAGATATTCCAAAGCTGCAGTACCTTAAGAATGGATGAGGGAGCTTCTCAAAAGTTGTTTGTAACTGCCATAGCAATGGGGGTGATGCAGCAATGAGGTGTTTTTAAACACATCATGAAAGTTTCATCACCCATTTTTTTTAGCTATTAGCTTTCGCAGCCAAGCTGTAACAACAACCTCTTAAGGAGTTTAACCTTCTCAAGAGGCAAATTCTTCACAAGTAGCGACTATAGACTCGATTCCCCTCTATTCCTAAGGAGATAATCCAGAGATGAGCTAATCCTTCTCTAATATCTGCAGCGTGATAGAATATTCATATTCAAGGGTTTTATTTTGCCTAGAGATGTAACTTTGACAAAAGACACATCAAGACAAAAGCATAATGGAGAAGACTGAAAAGAGAAAGCTAGACAAGTAAATGGATGCAACAGGGAAATTATAGCATCCTTATAAAAGGGTACAAGGGGAAGTTAGTACAATAAAATAAGTAAGTGAAGTGTTGAAAATAAGATCCTAATTTTATATGGTATAGAAATTTCCACACTAGTTCCACTAAGAATCTGCAAAAGTTCCTCAGATTTCTTCAATTATAACCCTAAAATCACGCTAATGCCATAAATGCCCAAAAAAAAGCGTTTCCAAAAGTGCAAAGAGTTCCCTTTCCTTTAATTTTTATTTTGGGTTTTGTGGGGTAAGGAGAAGGAAAAATTACCCATCTAGAGGATTCACCGCACCAGGAAAGTAATCACCAAACCTTAAGCTGTTGATCTTGTGACTGATCTGATTCAAAATCCAGCAAAAGAACAACACTGATCAGAACATTTGGATGATAAAGTACAAATACTGGATTAATTCCTCCAACTGAATAGGCATGTAAGTGTTGCGTCTTACATTGTAGGCTCTGTGATTGGAAAGCAATCAAATCTTGCACATTGAAATTTGATAAGTGAAAACTCTTCCCAGCTGCAAAATGAAAATTTCCAGCCACTTTATTAACCTCTAGAGATCCGTGGATATTACATCCTTCACCTGCTTCATCTTTTATTTTTTGGACAAAACTTCTCGCTTACACTGATGGCAAAGAAAATAAAAGAACTTAGCAAGATATACATTAAAACTGAAGAAATATATGGTAAAAAAGTAGCTCCCCATGCGCTTAGTTTGAGGAGTCATCAACACCAAATTTCATTGGTTCTAAACCTAAATCAAAAGGAATAAGAAAGCTTCCAGGCTTTCCAACCAAAAGATGCACACATATAAATCTGGGGAAGTTTCATAATCAGGTGATGTGAAGTTAACTTTGACAAACTTTCTCACATGCAAACCAAATGAAGAACATTACATGAAACTGAAGAAGGAGAAACAAGACCTAAAAACTCCACACACAAGCAAAATGAAACTTGGATCAAGAAATTGGAACTTGGCTCTGATGGAAGGATGTTTCTTAACTCAAAAGTTAGCTTAAGTTTCTAGAATAAGTGGCTTTTTGACACAATTAATGCAAAGACATTGTTCTTTCCCTCTTCTTTCTTCCACTAATTGGACATGCTATCAATAGTCAGATAACATGTTTTTCCTCTTTAATTTTGGTACTAAGGCTGCATTTGGGACCTTATCTGCAAAGCTCTTTGGGCCTGTAAAGTCCCTTGGCCAGAGTGTTTGGCAACTATTTTTGAAGAGGCCATTTTCCAAATGCTAGCATTTTCAAGGCCTTTTAAAGGCGTTTAATTCAAGGCTCCCTCTTACCAAAAGCCAAACCAAATGCATCCTAACTCTTTGAGATTTTGCATCCCATACTAAACAAGCATCTGGAGAAATGAGCTAGGCAAGGCAAGGAAAATAATGATTTTGAAGATATTAACAAGTTCATCGCCACCTACAGAATTTGTCAGACGTGCTAAGTTATCTCATTGTCTAGAATTGAGTGGGTGGTTCGTACATACTGTTAGATTTTGTGGGACCATTGCCAACTGTTCCAAAGCTTAAACTGTTGGATGAGGCGTAGTTTAATATTTAATTACTTTAACACTCCCCCTCACGCTTAGTCTGGTCTTTTTACCTAATACTAAGCGTGGAAATATATCATTGAGAAGACAAATAGGGGTCTGGAAGGATTTGAACTCAGGATCTCCTGCTCTGATATTATGTTAGATTTTGTGGGACCACTGCTAACTGTTCCAAAAGCTTAAGCTGTTGGATGAAGGCGTGGTTTAATATTTAATTACTTTAACACATACTTAACCCTACATTTGTACAATGGAGATTCATAAATGCCATGTGATTCCACAAGAAAGTTCACATAAACTCATATTCACTAGCCATGTCATAAGCATCCGACCCACAAAAAGAGTATTTCCAACATGCCACTGGCACTCAATGTTCAAACAGCAATCGGCAATTTGAGACATCAACATCAAAATCACCTTTATCCCACACCAGTTGGGGACGGCAATCGATGAACCCGAAGCGAAAAACTTAAAATATACTAAAAATAAAAGCAAAAACATGAGTACCCCCAAAAATAAATAAATAAAAAAATATAAATAAATAGAAAAGGACTAAATAGGGCACTCTGGAACATAGGAAATCCCCCTACAATGCAGATAGCTTTCCTCCACTCCGTCCTAAGATAGACCGTACGCCAATCTATTTCCCACTCCATTAAATCTTATTTACTATCTTCCCCAAGTAAGTTTCTACCGACCTCGTCCTTTCTTCATATTGTATTCTCGGTAACGCACTTCTGTTCTTATCGAAGCATCTAGGTGTCTACGGAGAATATGTCCAAACCATCTCAATCTATGTTCTCTCATCTTCTCTGCCACCGGTGCTATTCCAACTTTTCGTCGAATATCGTCATTTCTTATCTTATCCATCCTTGTATGACCACACATCCACCTTAACATCCTCATTTCCGCTACCCCAATTTTATGCTCATGTTGCTTCTGTACTGCCCAACATTCAGCTCCGTATAGCAATCAGCAATTTGAGAATGGCAAGCAAATCTTTGGTCTATCTTTTACTAGACCTAGTAGTACTTGAAGCAACCAAATCAAAGTTATAAAAGCATAGGCTATTCACAAAGGATTGCTATGTCTGCCCAAATTTCACATGGCCTGTTGCAGTGATGTAAGTGTGAAAAAACCTAGTTCCAAATGAAAAAGTGATAAACCTACATTTCTTGACTTTCAAAAGACAAAACAATTTTAGGGGTCTTATAGGAAAATCAGACTAACCTGATCGATTAGATCAACATTTGTCACTGCCCAACCCTTTCTTCTGTATGCCTCACGAACCTCTTCGCAACTATTGCAACATTCGTCATCTGACTGGATGCATATGAGATAGAAAGTGAGAACATCAAACATAAAAACGTGAGAATGGAACTACAGTCTCCAAGGTCCTCAGCAATAAGAATCGCATTCCAAGCCCCAATCCAGTATAGGAAAGAAATTCTTGATACTTGATTTTTTTAAAGTAGCTTTTGTAGTACTATCATGCAAGAAAGAGGAGGACAAACAAATGTGATCAAATCAAAGCAAATCTTTTATCCTGTTGCCCACAATAAATGGGGTCTTTAGAGTTAGTGCCACAGAGACAAGGCGAGCACCCATCTAATCCGTGTTACAAATTATGATTCAAAAGACCCACATGAGGACCTACCCTGGAGCCTCTTGGGTCATGTTAAAGCAAAAAATTTAGGTCTACATGAATGTTTACCTACTGAATTAAGCAAAGTACATTGATATGCCCACCAACAGTATGTATCCTAAAAAATAAAAGCAGAAATAAATAGATTTCTCAAACAAAGTAGAACGGGTGGTGACCATTTCGCATAAGAAAACTAACTAATACGAAAAGGACACGAATATTCATTCCTGAATCAAGAACAAGTATATAAACCATCACAGGCAACCAACCGTGTATATATATATATCTGACAAGAGGACGAAGCTGCTATCATGGATAATCCAATCAATACAAAGCGTTGCCTCCCCAAAGTGTACACCACTCATGGCAGAGCCATTATTTACCAGGGGGGCAGGGGGAAAAAGAGACTTGCAAACAACTTTTGCGGATAACTTACGTGCAAATTTGGTAAGGGTTTGCCCAAAAAAGACATCTCAATGCATCTTAGTACTACTCTCGAATCTCGATCAATACACACTCAAGCAAATCCTAATACACTTCTTATTGTGCATTACAACAAGAGAAGGCATTAAGGATGGCATTCAGCAACTTGAACAAAGTGTCATGTATAGGTGCATATCAGATAATGCAGTTCCACGCAGAAGTGCAAAATAGTGACAGAGACTAGTCATCATACCGCTTCAGCACCATAACAGGTCCCACAATACGTTTCATTATGCTCAAGCCTAGCGCCATGTTTCTGTAAAGGCTTCTCAATCTGCGTGAAGAAAAAGGCTGGTGATTAGAAAAGGAAGGAAGGATAAGAACAGAATCTATAAGCATATAAAGCATTAAAAATTAGAGAAACAAGATGAGCCTGAATTACATATAGTGAAAAGTTACTAAAGAAAACAGCAGTTACAGTAAATGATGCAATAAGGATAGCAAAAAT
Organism: Psidium friedrichsthalianum; assembly: GCA_019149425.1. NCBI lineage: Eukaryota > Viridiplantae > Streptophyta > Magnoliopsida > Myrtales > Myrtaceae > Psidium > Psidium friedrichsthalianum. The sequence goes on along the minus strand of JAGVVM010000601.1, from coordinate 52,808 downwards.
GATGCCACTTAAGTGACAACAATGCACATGATAATAATCACTCGAACAATTCAGTGAGATTCAAGTCAGAAATTGGTAGTAACAACACAGAGACCTATCAAGTGAAAGCTGACTAGCAGATCAGACTTGACCAGCTGTTTAACAGGAAACAGGTGGACAGACTCTACAGACAAAAATCCAAGGCTTAAAATGCTGGGCCTCTTTCTACAAATAGCATCATTTCATTACTTAAGTGCAGTAAAAAGGACTCTGAATTTTTCATCCGTTTATTTGACCATTTAAAATGGCTGATTCTGAGGTTTAGTGCACATACAGTACGACAAGCAAGGAAAAAATCCCACTGAACCCAAACAGAAGACAGAAACGAATATTGCCGGTCTCAAGTCCACTTACTGTCCACCACAAAGTGAGAATTACCAAAACACTAAAAAAAGTTCCAACCAAATTTAACACGAAAAAAAAAAAAAGTCTAGTAGTCACCTTTGGTGCACCGATCACATCAGGCCTGACTTCAATAACATTATGGTGAGGATCGATTCTTTTCTTGACTATGTCGTGCCTCTGAGAAAACAAATTAACATCAAAGACAAGTCAGAAATACAGCGAAAGTCTAAAATAAGGTAATAGGAATGCAAACCAGTAACAGTCAAAACAAGTCTCATGGAACAAAAGAGGAGCTATAAGTTACTTGGTCAAAGAAGTGCATACTATATCAAGATGTTGCTCTCCACTGATATCCATTGCATCAACACTGAGTAATGAACACGGAATGGCAGGGAATGTAACATCAAACTGCACGTTTACAGAGATGGGAAAGAGTAATGAGCCCAAGATCAGCCATCCAAATGGAAACTTGGCAAACCATAAAATTATACTAATAACAACAAGAATAACACAACACAGCAAGATTATTGAGAACTTCATGCCACCAAAAATTTTAGGATGCATTTATTTGTAGATGTGTTTCATTTCACTACATGATAACGTACTACTTTTTGATGTACCAAAAACACACTTTTTTTCCCTTTTAAGTGATGGAAATGTATGGGAATTACATTTATTCTCAACTTTTCTCCTCTTGAAGTATCAACGATTAGCTTTGTCTCAGTAACAGTATGAAGATACAATCCTGCAAAATGACAGAGAAGGACCAATGTGAGCGGATAACCCAATTCAGATTTCACAGTATATAACCAATCGCTGGTCGTGATTGCAATGATTTTACAGAGGCACTTGAAGGGCAACAGCTAAGGCATCTGAGAAGGTAGGCAAGCAAACAACACCGCGTTAGAGATTAACAACAATCCCAATGGCCCGATAGCTCTCAGTCTTGACAGCCTTGTTCTATCCAAAACCCGTCCACGAACGGGCAAACAGATGTTTGGAGTCAACTAGTCTTGACTCTATCGACACACCGGCGGGCAACAGGTTCAACCTCTCTTTCCCCCCGTTTTCCCTCTCTCAAAACCCATCAACAGCATCACTCCTTGGTCAACGAGGCAATGTCAACGGGGACTTAACCACAGAATTCACACTCAAATCTATTTTTAATCTTAGTCTGACCCTAAAACTACCACCTTGCAAGCTCCAAGTCTCCCCCCCCCCCCCCCCCCCCTTTCCCGAACTTCAAAGGGGAGTAAAAGAAACCCAAATCAGCATCGAGTAGCCTCTACTTCCTAGCAAAACGAAAAAAAGGAGGTACGGGTGAATTCAACGGACCAAGCAAGCAGACCACGGCGATGGAGGAAGTGACGTACTGAATTCCGAGAAGAAGAGGAAGAGCATGACGATGGCGGAGCCGAGGGTGATGACGCCGCCCGAGAACGTGCGGCTGTAGAAGTCCTCATTGATCTTAGGGTAGGCGTCCAAGTTCCGCAGCTTGTTCAACACCTTGTCCATGTCCAAGCAGCACCCCCACAACCCAAAAGCCCCTTCAACGCCCACCGATTCGGCTCTCGCGCATCAGGCGATTGTTCCCAGGAAGGAATCTCTCTCTCCCTCTCCTCTCCTCTCCTCTCTCTCTCTCTCTCTGTGACTGAGAGCTTCGTGTTGCGAGAGAAAGAGAGGTTTGATGGGTTTTGTTCGATGAACTCGACAGAGTTATGAAATCGAATGATTGAATTGACGGACAGACGCACGAACTGGTCAACCGATTCGTCCCGCTGGTGCCTTGGCCTTGGTCAACTGTTCCACAAAAAATCGTTTCTTTTTATTGACCTAGGAAAAACACGTTGCTTTTTTTTTTTTGGTCAGAAAAAAAACGTATTTTAAAAACCCGTTGGTCTAAATCAAGAAGTTTGGTAAAATTCCAAAGAATGATACAAAGTATCCTAATTTTTTAAATAATAATTTAAAGTAAAATTTATTTTAAATAAGAGCATAATCAAGGATATATTTGTCATTTATATACTTTTTTTCTTTTCTTTTCTTCTTTTTCACCAGTGACCGATTTTAAGCAATGACCAGCCACTGGCAAAGCAGCTAACCTCATCGGCCACAAGCAAGGCCGGCTCTTGCCAGACCGTAGCGAGGGTCACCTTGCTTGCAACCGCTAAGGGCCTAGAAAGGCAAACATTGCTAGCCGAAACAAAAAAAAAACAAAGAAAAGGGTAAAATGAAAAGAAAAAATAAATTACGAAAAGACTTTTAATCAAACTCTTATTTGAAATAATGATAATACTTCGTGTCTTTATTTGAAATAAGATCTATTGTAGATCCTTATTTAAGAAAATGAGAGCCTGAAACTCTCTTTTGAAATTTTCCCATGAAGTTATGATTTTTATGACCTGCCCAAAAGTTCTTCCAAATTACAAAAATTGCCCCCACTTATACACACGTCAAAAACCATCCTCTATTTTCGAAATTCACGGCCATCGCTCCCAATTTCGCCTTTCGTTTCAAATTACAATTGCTATCATTCCCGGTCTATATTCTATTCACATACTCGTTATGTTGCCCACAGCACTGCGATATCGGCAATGTACTTTCGAAAGGTTGCATATGAAAAAGGAAACATAATTTTCAGTCACGTATTTTTCAGTGTCGTGTAGGGCCCAAGTCATATGCGGTTTGGCCATCCGAGTGATCTTCAGTCGTGCAATTAAACCGTTCGGTTGATGGCACAGCGGAACCTATTCATCAAAGCAGACTATATGGTAATCTCCAATTTAACTTCCAATTCATTGTGCAAGCAAAATCTATATACCGAACTTGCCCTAACCGAACTATTTGTTCACTGAAAATGATTGGTTCCCCAACTCTGGGAGCCCGAAAGGATTCTGAACGTCGAGCAGCGAAAAAAAGCTCCCCCTAAGTTGCTGTTAATTTTGGACCCCAAAAATCAAAAAAGTTGCAATTACAGATTGTGCCTTTGAGTCTTATTTGGCATAACTTCAGCTTCAGTGGTCGTACGCACTGTGTTTGGCAATACTCAGAAAAATTGGTCCAAGAGTATATACATTAGACATCCCTAGGACATTCGAACCTCCTATTCATTAAACTTAAGAGCAGCTACAGTCCTAATGAATCCGGAAGCTCTCCAAATAAATTGTATTCGGATAGGTCCTCGTACATGGAAATATAAGAAACATGACCGCAAGCAAGCGTGCTAAGTGGCCCGCTATTCGCCCATCTTCATGGTAACAGAATTGACCGCGTACGCGGTCATGATCCAAAATTCACAAAGGGGAGGAAGAGGAAGCCTGAACCTCAGAAAGGCATGAGGGAGCCAACCTAGCTTTCGTAATTACATCAGCGGAAGCAAGTAGCGATAGGGCATAGACCCATGGGGAATACGGTCAGGATTGTCAGTTATGGTTTATACAGCGATCGTTTGGAAATTCACCTAAAAATAGGTATGTGTTGTACAATGGTGAAAGCTTTTCATCATCAGCGTCAGTCCTAGGATGCCTTTTCCGCTTCAGCAACAGCTTCCTCTTGTCCAGTGTCTCTCTCATTCTTTACAGGTGGACTGGCGACAGACCTATGGATCTATTGATCAAGAAGGCACCGATGAGCAAAATGGAACAAATAAATGAAGATGAGGAAATGATTTGCCTGGAACGTACAAAGCTAATCAGAGCTCACCATGACGTGGGACTTGAGAGAGGAAGCATCACTACCAGGCAATACAGAGCGATCTGAGGGTCGGTGAAACAATAAATGCGCCACAGAACGATCTATCGGATTAGTGTCAGTTTCCATATCCATAAATCCACTACACCTGAACCATAGATTAGTAGAAAATCAATAAACGCATTTCAAAATAACAGCCTAAGAAAGTTCAACTCATAACAGCAAGGCTCAACTCGTAACAGCAAGCTCCTCCATTTAGCATAACATTAAGCTCAAATTACACCCGGTTAAGAAACAAAGTATAGACTCCTTCCTATTTTGTAATCAATTTAAGACTACCACACTAACCTAGCATCTAAGAAAAACGAATAACAAGAACAAAAACTTCATGCTAGTACAACGCCTTTCTTATTGGATATTGTTGAAGAATGTGGGTTTCTATATTTGTACTGGCTTTTGCTTCAATGCTTAACGTGCAGGATAAAACAATGTAGCTGTGAACCGCTTTCCTTCTGCATCCAATCCAACTGGGGTAAACTTGTTTTCAACTACTTCAGATGACTTCCCGGCGACATGTGATTTGCATGACTATAGCACAATGTTCTTAACCATATATCAAACAAGGAACACCAATTACATGATCTATTTCGCCTTAAAGGAAAATTACAAGGTCTACTTAATTGTTCCACTCTTTTGTTTTTGACAGGAGTGATACAGAGAACTTGGAACTTCTAGGATTTAACAATATTAGAAGAGAGATTTGAGCTTATATAGGTGTTTTTAGCAATTTTTCACCCCCAATGAAGGTATATCAAACCTCCTCAAATTTTGTGATATCGGATTTACTACTAGAGGTTGGGATTTTCCATTTAGTTGCATATTAGCTCATCACAAGAGAACATAAATTTCTGAATAGATTGCCCAAGTAGAATGAAGGACCAATTTACAGATGCAATTACTTAATAACCAGCCATATTGTTCTTGTCAAAGGACTGACTGAGGTTTTGCATGGTGCCAAACAAGAATCAGTGTACAATCTATCACAAGACCTGCCAACAACCTGTAAAGGAAAACTCAAAAGGATGCAGCGAGCTTACTTGTTTGTTTCTTCGGCAGTCATTAACCCACTATGAGCCCCATCATTTTTGCTATCAATGATAGGAATCACACCATTGTGCCTCTGTTCAGCACTCCTCGCTAAGCGGTATAGACTATCCCTTATGCAAAGCTTTGTCTTGATATCCAACTAAGAAAGAAATAAGATAATAGTAAAAACTTGCACTGCTAATGAGAGCAGAGGGTGCATTGTACAAGTGTATCCAAAGAGACCCTAGGTCTATAAATCAAAGTGAAGGTTTAATAGCATAAAGAATTACATATTGAAGACAATGGTCAAGACATGTACAATGTAAAGGGTACAATATAACAAAAAGCAAATGAACTCACAAGGACATCAACATCACTTTTATTCCAAACCAATTAGAGTCGGCGGTTGATGAACCCGAAGCGAAAAGCTTAAAATATACTAAAATAAAAACAAAAACAAAGGGTACCTCAAAAATAAATAACTAAATATAAATAAATATATAAATATAAATAAATAAAAAGGACTAAACAGGGCACTCTAGAACATAGGAAATCTCCCCTCTACAATGCGAATAGCTTTCCTCCACTTCGTCCTAAGACAGACCTTATGCCAATTTATTTCCCACTCCATTAAATCTTGTTTTCTACCTTCCCCCAAGTAAGTTTCGGCCGATCTGTCCTTTCTTCGTATCGTGTTCTCAGTAACACACTTCTGTTCTTATCGGAACATCTAGGGTCTACGTAGAATATGTCCAAACCATCTCAATCTATGTTCTCTCATCTTCTCTGCCACCGGTGCTATTCCAACTTTTCGTCGAATATCGTCATTTCTTATCGTATCCATCCTTGTATGACCACACATCCACCTTAACATCCCCATTTCCGCTACCCCAATTTCATGCTCATATTGCTTCTATACTGGCCAACATTCAGCTCCATATAGCATTGCAAGTCTTATTGCTATTCTATAAAATTTTCCCTTTCACCTAAGAGGGATTTTGCAATCACACAAAAATCCTGATGCATTGCGCCATTTCATCCAACCTACTTTGATTCTATGGCCAACATCTCATCAATCTCTTCCCTCTTTTGCAAAATTGATCTCAAATATCTGAAAGCATATTTCTTAGGTACCTTCTGTCCAAGCATATCCACGGATTCTTGATCATCTACTCTTATCGTGGCAAACTCACACTTCATGTATTCCGTCTTACTCCGACTTAACGTAAATCCTTTAGACTCTAACGTGTTTCTCCATAATTCTAATTTAGCACTGACCCCAGCCCTGGTCTCATCAATAAGCACAATATCATCTACAAACAGCATACACCACGGCACCTCATCTTGGATATCTTTTGTTAGCTCATCCATAATTAGTGCAAAAAGATAAGAGCTCAAAGCCGAACCTTGATGTAAACCAACTGTGATTGGAAAATAACTTGATATGCCATTACAGGCCTTCACACATGTAGTAACACCATCATACATATTCCTTGATTGCCTTTACATACTTTAAGGATACTTTTTTCTTCTTAAGAATCCACCACAAAACTTTTCTTGGAACCCTATCATATGCCTTCTTGAGGTCAATAAACACCATATGTAGATCCTTCTTCTTTTCTCGATCTCTCTCCATTAACTGTCGTATTAAGAAGATAGCCTCCATGGTAGATCTTCCTGGCATAAATCCAAATTGATTTACAGAGACCTTGGTTTCTACTCTCAAACGATGCTCAATAATTCTTTCCCACAATTTCATTATATGGCTCATAAGCTTAATGCCTCTATAGTTGCAACAGTTCTAAATATCCCCCTTGTTCTTGTAGATAGGCACAATCATACTCTTCCTCCATTCATCAGGTATCTTATTAGCTTGGAGAATCTTGTTAAACAGTTTAGTCAACCAACTTATTGCCACATTCCCTAAGCATTGCCATACTTCAATAGGGACACCATCTGGTCCCAAGGCTAAAATGAACTCACAAGGACAAAAATATTAATTAACCTTTATCCCCCAGGTTAGGTCGTCCATATGAATCTTTTCATGCCATCGGGCTAAATTATATGAAGCCCTCTTTAAGTTCTAGGTGCTATATATCTTTCCTTACTGTCTGGTTTCATATTTTTTTGTGTCCTCCCCTTACCCCTCCTACCCAGATCTCCCTCCCCTGAACACATCTCTTCTATGGACCATCCAAGGGGTATGTCCAATGTGACAAAATCATCTCAAATGAGCCTCTCATCCATCCTCATCTGGCACCACACGTATCTCCCTAGCTAAATTCATCTCTAGTAGTGTTTTCTCATGTGTCCACAAAACATTCCATTCTCAAATGGAACCACACATGCTTTCATGGGGTAAATTAATCTTCAGTACCGTCTTTTCTCATCTGTCCACACATCCAACAAAACATTCTTATCAATCCTATCCTCAATTTATGCATATCTTGGTATTTTAATTGTCCAGCATTCTATATCATAAAGCATCCCGGCCTTGTAGCTATCCTATAGGATTCTCCCTTGAGATTACACGGCAGTTAACCTTCATGCAAAATACAAAACTCACATTTTACTTCATTCACCTATTGAATTTACATAATTCTACCAAACTGAAGAGAAACTTTTTCCCAGACAGAGCAAATGCAAAGAGTATCTCTCTTCCATTTTATGTTAACATCTTTTCGATAGGCAAGTAGTGGGGTAGATTGGAATTGCACCTGATGATTGTATCTTCATAAGAGTGGACCAACAAAGCATGAAAAAAAAATTGACATCTCATCAAACGAAAAATGGAAAATATGCAGTGCTCCAAACTCTATTAAGTTCAAAGTACCATAATTTCGGGTGCACTAGCATACACATGTTAAGAATAATAGCTCAAGACACATGCAGGTTGACCAAAATCCAAATGGTCTAGTCTAAGCAGGGCAAAGAATTGCAAGGTGTAACAACTTGTACTGAATGAGCCGAGCTGACTACCTAGGACCATCTTACTCTTCCTACAGCAACCCAAAAGTCACTTGAAAGTTTCTGAAAACAGGTTCTTTCCAATAGCTCAATTCAGTTCCATCGATCGTGAATCAAGAGAAGCACTTAAAATTGTTGCATTTTAATAATTGGCAATAACACTATTTTGATGGTTACACTGAATGATTTTTCCCGACCACAATCTGTCTCCCTTGTGGGCATTTCAACTCAAAATGGAACTGGTGATAGGTACTTAAAACATAAAGCAGAAACCAAAATTCTTGATGCAGCAGACACCCAACTTCATCCCAGAACCGATATTCCCTGTTTCTCCTCATGTATAGTGCTTGTTGGCAAAACAGACAATGATCATACTTATTAGCCAACATAACACATCTATACACAGGACATGCCTCCACTAGAAGCACCAAATTAATAGTGCATCGACAGCTTCCTCTTTAGGGAACGCCCCAGAAAGAAATTACTGCTGCTTCCATCAAGCATAAAGTGGACACTAAGTGAGAAAGGTAAGTGTCTCTTCTATTCTATCTTACCAAACAAAAAAAAATTCAATCATGCTTGTTGCCATCCTCATCACTGAAAGGAAAGCCATTCTTCCATTACCACCATGCTCTGAACCAGAATTGGTTATCTATAATCCATCTGACCCCCTTACAACCTTATTCCTTTCAATGCGCTAAGTCTGAAACACCCATATGTGACCATCTACAGCATATGGAACCTTCTAAACGATTGACGGGTGAAAAAAAAAAAAGATGACTTTTTTACAAACAAAAGCATAAGGAGAAAAAAGAGGACGACTGATCCACCAAAATGGAAGCCAGCTAGGTGCATCACAACTGTTCCGCAACTAACTCCTCCAACTAACTCCTCCAATGGTTCTCTGTACTTAACATTGCTCCAACATCACCAGAAACATCCCATTTCCAGAGAAAGTGTTCAATCCAAAAATGTTCATTTTCAGAGAAAAGAACATGTCAGACCATTGAGAAGGACCAGACAACCTAGCAGGATCGCTTTTCCCCTAATTTTAAAGAGCCAGCATTGAAATATATGCCATGATAGTAAACACTTCACGTAGCTGCAGTGGCAATGGAATAATGAAAATACAACTTGTTTTACTATGATTACTCTCCTTTGCATTACTTTGTGCAGAAATGCCAACAAAAATTACACTTCTCACTAGGTTTGGACATCCACAAGTTCAAAATGACTAGAATGATGCAGATCAGTAGACCTTCTATTGGCCATAACGTAAGAATGGTACTAGAAGCAGTCATCCCTCAGGAAGAAGGAAAAAGAAGAAACAGCAAACTCTATGAAATGAACCAAAAGAATAGAAACCTCAGACAAAGAAAAGATTCTATCTGTAAAACTAGGGACAGTCTTTCAGTTGTGTGAATCAGTGTATAATGCTCGTTGTACAGGAAGAAAATATCAAGTGATCTACAGTAAAACAACAAGCAAAAAAGTACCATAGATGAAGCCCATTACTGGGTATTTTTTAAGCTATACATTAACCAAAATGAAAGTTGCAAATCCATCCAACATATAGAAAATTAATTTAGATTCTACATCCTCTGCAATTGGATCTGCTTTATCGACTGACTGGAAAACTCTGATTATTTGTTTAACTCATAGTAAACTAGAAGAAACGTGCAATAATAATCATAGACCCCAAAAGTAGAGAGTAGCACAGCCTATCCCTTGTCTCAAAGAAGGCTAGTCTACCAGTCAAAGAAACGACACTATGACAATAAATTGTGTATTGAGTAATGTACTAAAAGAAAAACCACAAGACATAATCCACTTTGACCAAAAAAAAAACGCGCTCGCGTGCACACAATCCATTGGAATGGCTCCCCATGTGGATCTAGTGGTTGTTCCCATTTCTAGCATTATTGAGTGAGAATCAAGCCACCAGACAATTTATTCTCCTTGGCAAGAAGATTCAAGATCAAATTGTATTCCGATTATGCTCTTTCGTTATCCACAGTTGTTCCCTATGTTCTGCTCGCTTGCAACATACATTTCCATCATACAATACAAGCAAGTGTACAAAACTGTTTATGAACAGGCCATGAATCAATGCAGATTTTCAAAGACTGAAATTGAGACTTGTGGAGAATATTACCTGTTCCATGACTCGTTGAAGCTGACGAAAGCTGGCTGCTTCTAGTGAAATTTCATCCAATGCAGAGCTCATGCAAGAGCTTTCTTGCACCAGTGAAGAGTCTATATCTGCTGGTACCCTGAGGTTGACTTCACCATTACTGCGACTATCCATTCCATTTTCACTAGGATGCATACTTTTTAAAACTGCATCTGGGTCACAGATTGATGCATTTGGACTTGTCACATCGGCAGGATTAAAGTTCCTAGCCAAAGAGACCTGCAAATTTGGCATTCAGATGCTTTTCTCTCCTATCAATGTCATTATTGCTACTAATTAAGGCCCACAGTAACAACGATTGGAAATTCAATGGACTGCACCTGGTTAGACGAATAAGAAGATTCCTTTGGAGTAGGAGATAGCTGGTCATCAGACTTTACACTAGATAAGGTTGAGCATCCTGAGATTTGGTTAACATGATGAAAGTAGCCCGACTGCAAGTATTCGTTATGCATCTGCAGATGTATCAAAGAATTAGATCCTAACCTAGCATCAAATGATACAAAATACAACAAGAATCAACCTGGTTGGATGAGTCAGAAAGGGGAACTTCCACATGAGGAAATTGATCTAGGATGCTGTGATGTCTGAAAGAACTACCATTTTCTAGGTATCTTTCTTTCCTTTTTAATTCTGATCGGTATTGAAGATTTGACTGCTTTTTGTGCTTATTCAGCTGTCATGTAACAGACAGAATTCAGATAAGAACATTTTTGTAAAGACCAGCAATACTGACATAAGTGCAAGAACGACAATTGCACAATGACCATGACAATCATAAATGACAAAGATACATATTGAATGAACAAAAATAAGTATTTCATGTGAAAAATTTCTTCAAATAAAATGAGGTTGTCAACCACAAACTGCTTCACTAGAGCAGTATCTAATGCATAGCAACAAATAAGGATTTATTCTAAAATAAACATTTGTTCTTCTTTGGCTCAATACTCAAAGAAAACCTCAAGTTACTGTAATTTCTGAATATCCTCTTATGTGAAGGTGCGTCCCACAGAAAAAAAAGAGGCGCAAAGTCATTATACATGTCGTTGATTGAAACCATGAATAAAAAAATAAAGAACACAATGATAAAACCGTGTTTGCGAGCATTTGAAAGAGAGCAAGAACAAATAAAAAGGCAGACCAAAAATGGAGCATTTTAGTTGCACCATTTGAATAAGAGATAGAAACTTGGGTGGCAATGAACATTCTAGTGCTACCAGCCCCAAAAGTTGGAACCTGCGACAAGCTTATAACCAATGGGAATGACAGAAGGAAGCTCCGAGAAGAATCCTAGAAAGGGTTTTAGTTTTTTGTAATTATTTGAGAGTCATAGCCATTTCACTCATGCAAGAATCAAGTGAAACTGGAAAAATTAAAATATAAAATGCGTGCGCGCGCACAGAGTTCTATTTAAAAAAAAAAACAGAGGTGTGATGAAACATGGGCTATAAGTGAGGTCATGAGAAATTGCTGTCTCTTTCAAAGTTCAGTCCTTGTCATATTTTAGAAACCCTTAATCTGAAGTATCATTACAGCATCACCATGCAGCTAGGTGCACCCTGAATTTCAACTGTAGTATAGTAACCATGGAACACATTCAAACATAACAATATGGAGTAACCTCACCAACAACAATCATATTGATAATAAGTACAAAACAGTAGAAGTTCACAACCTCTTTTTCACTCACTGAGTCTTCCTTACTTTCTGATTGTGCACCTGACCCATTCATAGATGATATGCGACCAAGAGCAGCAGTTTCACCAGAACCATTAACCTGCGTGCTCATATTGTCACACATTGTTGCACTTTTCTTCCTGGCATCATCGTGTGAAAGGGCATTGCCGAGTGGCAAAGAATTCCCACAAGTTTCTGAAGCTCTGTTAACTATTTTCGAATCCGAATATGAAAATTCGAACCCGGATTTTATAGCATCTTCAGATCCTTCAATAGCCTCAGAAGTTGAGAACCAGCCCAAATCATCATTGTTACTCAGACTTCCAACTCCAAATGTGGAATCACAGCTCCTGGAAGAACTGATGTCAGGATAGATGCTCAAAAAGTAATTATAAACATCATGAGAAAGTACCACTAGGTTCAACAATTACCGGAACATCTTGTCAACATCTTCAAAATTTCCTATATCAGGCCATCCATAATAAAGATCATTACTTTCTTTGTCTTCATGATTAAAAAAGTTGAGACTACTCTCTGTTGGAGAAATATGGTTGAGAGAATAACTGTACATGCTATTGTCCACTCCTGCACATCTCTCATCAATAACATGATCATCAGCACAAAAAACACCATCGGTGTTGCTTTTGAAACGGTGTGAAGACATTCCTGAATCATCAGATGCCATGCTATTAACTTCTTTTGAAGACGGGTTATCACATGAAGCAGGAAACCTGCCATCGGGTGTGTGAGGCCATGCATCCTTTTCCAGCATTTTCTCCTTCTTAATCAGAGTCTCTGAATTTGATTCTTCCCTTCCCAAAACAACAGAGTTACTCCCCCCGTCAGCATTACTTGTGACCCCAGTTATATGAAGACGAAGTTTCTTGCAGCCATCACGCTGAACTAGACGCTGATCCTCGGCTTCATCAGCAGGATGGGGGACTATATGGTCATCACTCTCACCAAATTCATCCCACACATTGTCTTGAAGCTGTATTCATGATAATAATTAGCCAAGACCAAATCCAGTTGCCGGAAAATTCATACTGGACAGACAAAATTAGAGAAAACAGTTCTGCTATTTCAAAATGATATAGTGAAGTTGAATATTTTAACTTACAAAATTCCATTTTCAGCCTTAAGGACAGAGCATTTGGATTAAACAATCATGCATCCAATAAGAAGATATGATACCAAATTTTGTTAAAGTAGATGTCATGAATACATTAATTAGTCTTGCTGCCATTTCCCGTTTCGTATAAACAAAGACAGCCTTAACAAAGTCATGGATCCCAATGATCATTTAAGAACATAAGAAATAAACAAGATAAACCTTCAAATCAGAGTGTCTTCAAATTCAAATGGAAACTGATGAAACAATTCAAGGTTTAAACATCTGAGGTAACCATAGTACAAAACCAGAACATCCAGAGAGGCACTCGAAGCAAACTGACCTAGCAAGATAATCATGAAATATGTTTTTTTTTCCTTATGGTTATAAAAAATTATCATTGCCAGTCTCCCATGACATTTTAAGTAACATAATCGAACACATATACCTTCACATTGGCAAAAAACACATCTGTTATTTCACTTAGTCCACATCTATTATGCAACATGTATTTCTTCTGAACAGAAATTAGATGTCAAGTCTCTATTTAGTAGTATATTGCAACCCATTCCTACAAATACAATGTGGAAAATGAATAAAAGATAAGGTACAGGTTCCCTCTGACGTGCTGCCATATGTTGTTGCTTTTGTAGGTGCATCATAAGTGGCATATCGCCTGTTTTATTATTGATGAAAGTCATGGATGTTAAAGCTAAAAGGGATAGATTTCCCCTTATACGCCATGCTATTGCAGCCAGGTCAGAGCTCCCCAAGGACAAAGTTCATATGGCAGTGAAAGAGTTCTGTAACAGCACGGTGCCCCAAGACAGGGCAGTCTCTCTTTCCTTATTCTAGCATAGTTAGAAAGAGCAAAACAATTTTCCCTTTTTTCTTCCTCAAGTTTCTTTCCAGTGTGCAAAATATTTTAATCACAATCGATCTGGAAAGGTTAAGGCCAGACTTAAGGAATCACGCACGTTGCTTAGGATGGAGAGCACAGGTTAAGATACTGAGTGCAAAATTTATATTACAGGACTGTTGCTAGATAACTCCAAATTGCCTTTATTGAGGAGAAAAAGACATATCTGTGAATCTCATCACTCTCTAGAAAACTTCAATCCATTTCTCTTTCGATATGTTCCTCAAACCCAATTCAGGCAGATTCTTCCCCCAACAAACGAAGAGATCTTGGCGGAATTGCCACATATGAATTGAGAACAATTTTGCAAAGAAATAGCCCACTTGTTTATTGAGAAGAGATGGGAAATATGCTCAATATCATTTGATTGAATAGTTGACCTAGAAGAGAAGATTAAGCATCGTGCATAAAATGAACATAAAAACAGTCCATGACTCGAAATATGACCTTGATCTTAAGATGGATATGCTGGAAAAAGGCAAATTTGGTCCTTTTCTTAAAATATTTGCTTGAAGCATCCTTATTTTCTATTGGTATTACTACGGGAACAATTAGGAAGATCTCTATCTCTTAAGTAGTCTTCATCCTTAACTGAAGGTCCTGATTATCATGCTTCAAAAATAAGCCGATAACAGTATAATGATTTTGCGACATCCTGATGGCTTAGAAGAGAAGTTGCAAGATCTTTTGTTCTCGCAGGAGCCTGTTTTTACGAAGAGTGTCCACAATGTTAGATTTTCAACTAATGTATTCTAATGAGTTTCATAGAAAATAGCTTGTGTTTTTCATGTGCAACTGTGCACTAGGTCGGGTATTCAGTGAATCTTTTTAACATGCTAGGGCTTGTGCTGCTTTCTTCCAATATCAAGATTTTTCACTCATCCACACAAAAGGAGGACAATGCAATACAAAATCACATGTGTCTCCAAAAACAAACCTAACCTCAACTAGAGTGGCTAATTCCAAACAAAAGACAAGGAAGGGGAGAGAGAGAGCCTCAAGCAGACTGACTCATAAAAGTGGGTAGACGAATTGATATTTAGGAATTCAACATGAAATAGAAAGGACAACATCTTTAACTACGTAGAATAATTAGAAGAAGAATGCCAAATTATGACCAACAATAACATACTACAAAAGTATGCGGCGTAATGGCATAATAGTCATGGCGTACAGTGCTAGCTTGACTACAACATTTATAATTAGCTGAACATATAGCTTCAAACTTCCTATGCTCCCATATTCAAGTGGCAAAATGGAGCAAGATGGCTAGAAGCCTTTTTAAGTGCTGTAATGCTGAGATTGCTGCCAATATAAGATTGCATTGGAAGAGGCAGGCCAATGAGGATACGCTAGCAAGCATTTGCTAGAATCAATTACTTCAAAGTGGCGGTTCTTTCTTTACTCTATAGTAATACTACAATCTATCTAACATGGCTACACCCTGGTCTGGACTGAAACAATTTTTAGAAATCTCATCAATCATAATGAGGCCAAAATCAAATTTATAAATGATAAATTGGTCGAATATTTGAGTGACAGCTATGTTACATGAGGCTAGCGTTGGCTTCTTTAACTTCGTGGTCGTATTTGGAACATCTGTGCATAAGCTTGTCGTGACCAAACTCACCACTGACCATAAATATCAAGACACAGATATAATTTGTAGCTCATGCAGGATAATGTTACTCCCACTGACCTCATCATGGTTCATGAATCAAATGCAAAAGTAATACATAAATCAGGAAAGTCCAACTAAATATAAAGAATTCCCACCTCATACATGCACAAGTCTGACATTCCTTTGATATCTTTTACCCGCCACCGAATACACATGTAGCTGGATGATCCAATTTCATATTTTTTTGGCCGATCCACACACACTTTTCTGCAAACAAAATCGACCATTCAAAATGCTGTAGAAGGGTGCTTCAAAGAAATGGTGCTGGGCAGATATACCAAGGCAGGATTTTAGTTCAAATACCCAGCTAAATTTATATCAAATAAATAATTGTCACACAAGCATACCAGTAGAAAGCCATTGCAGCACTACTCAGAAATCACAGCTTTCCTGGGTTGCTAGCAGATAACAGTTGTTTGATTTCCCTAATTATTATTCGAGCTACGAATGACAAGCAACCGTAAGTCAAAAAATCAAGATTTGCATCGGTGTTCATCAGTGTATTAAAGCTAAAGGAAACAGCGCATGAAGAATCCCATCTTCAAGCTCTGCACGCATTATAAGAACTTGCAGAAGATGGATCTCAAATGAAGAAGTAAGGGTAATGTCTTTCAGTTAGTTTTCGAAGTATTATAATTGTATTGGTAAGATTTAGTATAATCAATAAACAGGAAATCTGCAGAAAAAAACTCAATAAACTTAAATTCTAATTTCATTATACAACAAAAAATCACATTCACTCAGGTTGGACTTTGTTAAAGCAGAAGAACTCCACTTAACAACTCCAGTTAGTCGCATTAGACAAAAGTTGAGCATGTCACCCACTCAATCACCAAAGCAATTGCAGCAGCATCGTCACTCCAAAAACCTCAAGCATAACGTCACATCGAGAAGGTTCAGTCTTCATTTGTCAGCATCTTCCAGCTCCACTCCACCATCAAAGAAATTCTTCTGAGAAGAACTTCAGCTTGGTTCTACTATCATAAACTTATTCAGATTTCAAAACAAAAATCGATACGTCCACTGCACCTAACCCTTATCATTCTTCCCCGAAAAACCATAGCTTTTTTCTACTTTGCAGACAAAACAGGACCAAAATCAGCGAGTACAAATAGCGACCAAACAACGTAGCCGATCAACTAATCATGTAAGACTAGCTTTCTCCACTTCTAATTCTAACTATACTCCCCTCAATCCTGCTTCCACCGATTTTTTTTAGCAAAACTGAGAACTTTCCTATCCTCGACTTCCACCAAACTGTCAAACGGAACAGAGACAAGCGAAGAAAGATCGAAGCGTGAACTACTTCAGCTCAAAAATCTCGTCTCCTTCTTTTCCTTACAACTCCTCGAAACTTCAAATCCCAAGGACCTCATCAAACACAGATCTGGAAATCCAAAACTCACCTCAAAACTCCAATCCCTTCGACGAAAAGAACGATCCAGCACCACCGAGCCGGTGAATATCCCCCGAAAGGAAGCTCGATTCAGCACGAGAAACCCTAACTTCAAGCTCTGCGATGGTTAAGTTGATCTTCTGGGAGGTTCCGGAGCTCCAGCTCTCTCTCTCTCTCTCTCTCTCTGCGCTTGCGAACCAAAGCACTCAACGAGTAGTGCCAATGAAAAAAAGTGTTTTTTTCTTTTTTTACAATTTTAGTTTCGTCAAAATAAAAGGAGTCACGAAATGAGCGCCACGTGGCCAGGGGCTCGAAACGAGGGCCTGGCGTTCGATGCGATATCAGAATTCGTGGACGAGAGCGCGTTGGGAGATCCGATCAGTTTAGGACGCCTGGTTGGTCCACGTAGGCAACGAGGAGCTGGGATGTCGACACGTGTGCAGCGGGCACTTGCTCGTAGGGACTTCGGATTCGTTTTCTTTAAAGGGGGTGCGGGGCCCACGTGGTTCTTGCGTTGCTAATCCGTCGTCGTATCGAACGTGCTCTTTTATTATTTTAATTTTTTATCGGACGGACCGAACGTGCCCTGTGGTGTTTTGGGTTTTTTAATAAAATCTGTCTTAAATTTAATGATTAATACCACGAAAAAATTTTAAATTGGTACACCTTTGATGAATTTACTATAAATCATTTTTTTTATCATAAATAACCCCAAACTAGTATACATGTGACAAATTTATCCCGAACCATTTTTCTAACCACCTAAACCCCAAATCGGTACATCTGTTACAAATTTACTCTCCGTTAATTTTCGTTAAGTTAGGTTAGTACATTGAAAAATCCCAAACCGATAAATTTATGATAAACGAAAGGTAAAAATTCCAAATAATACTCACATTAACTCCTTCTTATCAACCAAATTAGTAATTTGATAGTAAAATGTGACGAAAGCTATCAGAGGATAAATTTATCATAGATATACCGGTTTGAGGTAAATTTATCACAGGTGTATCATAGGTAAATTTGCCATAAGTGTACCAGTTTTGGATTTTTTAAAATATTATGTCTAAATTTAAAGATAGTAACCAATTTCATTTAGGTAGTATTCCAATAAATGAAAGACACGTGTCAACCCACGGTGAATCTACATTCCACCGCAGGAGTGAGTTAAAAATGAGCCCTCGGTAATCGTAATTCATTTTCCCATATTATAAACGGTATAATATCAACCTAAGTCGACTCTTAAAAAAGTTTTACTTATAGCGATATTGAAATACATACCGTAGTACTTATAAAAACTAAAAGGTAAGATGCATATTTTGTTGTTGATTTAGGAAATGGATTGAAATGAAAATATATTCTAAATTCTCGATAATAGTGGAATTGCAAAAGATCAAATGATTGATTTAACTTTGTTATGAAAAGTTAAAGTGATTAGATTGGATAAATTGAAAGTTTAGAGACAATATTGAATATTTGAAAATAATTCAAGGATCCCGGTGAAAGAATTATATACACAAAAATGACATTGTACGTTAAGTCAAAGTATGGGAAAATTATCAAAAAAGTTCTAAACATATTGTACTTTTGCCAATTCAGTTATCAACCTTTTAATTTTGTCAATTTAACCTAAAGCTTTTGTATTTATGCAAATTCAGTCCTAAACCTTTTACATTTATAATAATTCAGTCAATCCGGCTAACTTTGGTTGATAATGTTGACGTTACACTAGCGAAGCAATTTTTAATATTTAATATTTTTTGGTCTTTTCTTTTTCTTTTTTTGGTCTCCTTCTTCCTTAGGCCATGGCTTCATTAAGCCATGGCTAGAGGAGAGGGCCAACTTGGCCCCTAGCAACCTCGGCCATTGGCAAGCTCTAGCCTCGCCCAGATCTGGGAAGGTTAAATCTCGCCATCGCTTAGCCATGGCGATAAAGAACACGAGTGAGAGTGAGAGAGAGCGCAAGTGATAGCTAGCTTGGGAATGCGACAAGATCTTGTAGATTTAAAAAAAAGGAATGAATCGGCAATGGCAACACCATGACTGGGTGACGGCTTTGCCCAGATCTAGGGAGGTCAAGCCTCACCCAACGATGTCGGTGTCGACATTGGCGGCTCACCAGTCCTTTGCTCTAACCATGGTGTGAGAAAGCCATGGTCTCAAAAAACTATGGCCTGAGGAAGAAGAATCCAAAAAAACTAAAATAGAATAAGAAAAAAATTGAAAAAATTAAATATTATTAAAAGATTTTGGCAATGCCACCTTAACGTCGACTAGCTAAAGTTGGTCGGATGGACTGAATCAACATAAATGCAAAAGGTTTAAGATCGACTTGGCTCAAAGAAACGTTTATGACTGAATTAGCACAAATGTAAAGGTTTAGAACTGAATTGACAAAAATGCAATAGATTTAGACCTTTTTTTACAATTTTTCGATCAAAGTATAAGAATTATTTGTGTGATTTTAAAAAAATATTAAGTCATCCAGGCAGTTTTCTTTAAGACACGAATAATAACCATTTTATTTTTCTATTTTTCTATTTTTTTATTCTGGAAACAGGATTGAAACAGAAATTTGTTTAGTAAAACAAGTTTTTTTTTTTTGTTTTCAAAACAAAATTTTAGCCTAGAAATAGATTTTAAACAAAAATAAAAAGTAGGAATTTTCTACTTTTCTATTTATAGAATGAAAACAAAATAGAAATTTTTCTCATCGCTCACTCTCTCTCTAAAGAGTCCTTCTCTTCCATGTGGTGGCCGACAACTAGTAAAATTTTTATGTCGTTATCAAATAAACTTTTGTTCCAAAAACAAAAAATATGTGTCGTTATCAAATGCAATTGTCTACTCATAAACTCATCTAAAGATTATAAATTGAAAAATATGTTTTTGGACATAAATAACTCCCAAGAACATAATGGTTTATCATTCGTGCAGAATGCTCGAAGTCTAGCATTAGCCATTTAGCCCACGATCATTCATGAAGAATGCTAGAATGATGACCATTGTGATCTATGAACAATTTTTTTTAATCAAAAATAGATTTTTCTATTTCTATTTTCTAAAAGAGTTTTTCAGCAGAGAAACACATTTGATAATAGCGGCTAACGATGGGACGCCAATTGCACGTTGGATGATGACTAACGATCGAGGATCGATGGAAGGCGACAAGTGACCAAGGACATGTAATCTCTTTCCCCCCCGGGCGTTTCCATGCAAGTGTATGACGCCTGGCAGCCATGGACCGACGATTGGTGGATGGCAGCAAGGGCCCACGGGGAGAAGAGTTTTTTATTTTATTTCTGTTTATGTTTCAAAAATAGTAAAGTAGGAAATTTTCACTTCTCATTTTTGTTCCAAACCTATTTATATCCCAAAAATTTAAAAAAATAAAATTACGTTTTCAGATGGATTTATATTCCAAACCTGTTTCGGACAATGAAAAATCAAAGAAATAGGATGCTTATCGTGCATGAGCCGACCTTCGGCTTTCCTTTTTTTTTTTTTCAAAATTTTGAATTAAAGAAGTTGATTGAAACATTTTAAAAATGTTTTTAAAAATAACGCGTGCGAAACTTCAAACAACACATTTATATTCAGAAACGTTTATCTATTACCGTAGCAAAGCCGAAGTCTTTTTGCTGTAATTTTTTGGAGACAAAAATTAAAAAGCAAATTGGAAAAAGGTGCAAATAATTCTTGATAAAAAATTGGTTTTAACAAATCAGTGGGACTCTGACGTGGGTCGCGTTTGAGCCGTTCAAGTGCGCGGCCCGACGAGCAGACCCGTCAAAACACGATTTGGTACGTTTTCTCCGAGTGGTGCATCGAATCTAGATCGAGATTCGAGAAGGAGAAGGTGGCTAAGTGGACCTAAATCGACGTAACGAAGCAAGAGTGAGGATCCGAACTTTAAATACGTGGGTTTGAATAGTGCAGATCGAGCCATATGAAAAATTGAAGCTCCAAAATTAGTCTCGAGAATTCCATTCACAAGAACAATTTCGGTTGATGGAGAAGCCAAAGGCAGCGATCGTTGCGAGTTTTGCCGCTGTCGACACCCAAGATTGCTTGAAAATATACAGAATGTGAGTTTTGCATCTATCTCCGGTGAAAGCTCCGGCCAAGTTCGCGCTTCCACTTCGAGTAATCAACAATTCCAAATAAGCGTCAATCCAATGTTGAAGGAAACTTATGCCAAAAAAAAAAAATATTCTGGAGCTATCGAAAAAGTGGGCACCCCAATTTGGGCAAAGAAGTCGTAGAATTGTCGTTACTTAGCAAGGGCAAGAGAGGGAATACAAAAACACGACGCTCCTTTTGTTTAGCGAAAAAAATGGATAATTTACAAAAGATTTTAAAATGGGTCACTTGTATTGATTGAAATAATTAGCCAATGCAAAATATTTTCAATATTGATAACAATTTGCGTTTAAATATTTTTATGGATGATGGAAATATTTTATGTTTATCGACTTTTGTAAATTAGGGTTTTTCCCTTTGTTTCATAGGAAATGAATGGCTTCAAAAAAAAAAACTCCAAGGAAAAACCTTAACTTAAGCCAAGACTCTATTTGTTTTGTGGAAAACGAACGTTTTCTTAGATTATGAAAATGTTATTCATTTATTCATTTTTGCAAGTAATACAAATGACTATTTTTTAGAATAGTAACGTTAAATCGTTCAATTTATGCAAAACATGGGGCGTTTAAAAGAGAGAATAACTTTAATCGTTTTTGTGAGTATAGAAAATGCACTAGAAGTATAAAAAAAAAAAAGAAAAAGAAAATGCACGAGAAGCTATGAATAAAAAAATTTGGGAAGAAATTTTAGACAATAACAAATCGTCTTTTTTCTCTTTCTTTTTTTCCTTGGGTTCAATTTTATTAAGATTAACCCGCCGTGTCGAGATCCAATTATTCTGTACTAAATAACATTTGATTTACATGATAACTTTGAGCAACACATCATTGCTACAACACGAAACAAAGAGGATATTTCAGGGAGAAAAATGATCGAGATCCCTTGGAAATAGGAAGTCTCTATATATTTATATGGTCCAATTTATTCCAGAACTTCATGGTTCGAACATGAAAGGCTCAAAGAGGGCGAATTAGTGCGATTTTTGTAACATTTTTCTTCATAACTTGTTGATTTTTTTTTGGCCAATTTTTCTCGAGGATAAAAAATTGCAGAAAACTGAGAGATCATTCCCAAACCTTAAATTAATATTGTGTTTGGATTGAATTTTTTTTTATAGGAGCATTTATTTGGAATGCCTTTTATATTGAATTTTCTTTTGTTTTTGTAAATTTGCAGTGGACGCAATTTGACCTTTTTATTATTAAACGTCCGAAGTTTGCGAAATACATAAATATATTCATATAAGTGTATATATGTCGGCACGTCGATTTACATATCATTAATAGTCGATCGGACATTGAATAATGTATTTTACAGTCGTTGGCGAAAAGTGAAAGTTACTTTTATTTGATGAACGTCTGGACAACCCTTCACGGTGTGCACATGGAGGAACCAAAACTGGAACCTTAAGTGGCAATTCCGATTTCCGATTGAAACCGGCGATTCCAGGTCAATTCTGGTTTGAAACCGCCGATTCAAAATCGGTTTCAATTTTTTTCTAGCTACGGGTCTGGCGTGGGCTCACGGCGAGGCACGACATGCACGGTGAATGGTGGCCCAGCAAGGCGCGATGGTGAGCCGCAGGGGCTGCAGGGGTGAGACGGTGATGGGCGGAGTGCTCGGCTGGCGAACGACGGCAGACGAAGCGGCGGTGGTGTCGGCCAAATGAAGATGAGGCAGCAGAAAATGCAACGGGGGCAGAAGGGGCAGAAGGGGGAGGAGAGAGACAGAAAAGGAGGAGAGAGAAGATAGAAAAGCAAGAAAGAGAGGAACAAAAAGCAAGAGAGAAAGGGGAAGGGGGTAGCCATAACCTTTTGGCCGAAAAAGAAAAAGTGACGACAGACGACACTACAGAGCTCATAAATGGGGTGGGTACCAAGGTTTAAATTAACCGGTTTTTTTTTTTTTTAATTCACTGTTTGGAACCGGCTCGAATCACCGGTTTTGAGCTCGATTCATGGTTTGAAGAAATAGGAACCGGGCCCAAATGCCACGGGCAGTTCCGATTTGGAACTGCGGGCCTAGTCAATGGGTCGATTCTGATTTTGACCCAGGCCTATTTAGGGTCCAAATCGACCCATGGCCATGACTACACCTTAAAAGTTCTTAAAGCAATTTTTAAAAGGGTATTACTTTTACCACTCTCACTTTGGTTAAAACACTCCATAGCACATTGTTTTGATAATATTAACATTTGAGGATCCCACCTATTTTAAACGTTCTTCATTCAATTTTCTTCTTTCTCTTTTTTATATCACTTTCCTTCGTGGCATCTATTTCTATGTTCTCTCTCTTGATGGAATTGGTAACAAATCTTTATACTCTTGTTTAAACCATTCAAGCGCACGACCCGACGGGCAAACCCATCGAAACACGATTCAGTACATTTTCCCCGAGTGGTGTGGCGAATCTAGAGCAAGAGGAAGAGAATCCGAATCTTAGATACATGGGAATGAACGGTGCAGATCTAAGCTATTCAAAAAATCGACGCTCCAAAATTACCCTTCATGAGAACAATTACAGTCGATGGAGAAGCCAAAGATCATGATCATTGCGAGTTTTGCTGCCGTTGACGCCCAAGATTGCTTAAAAGTGTGTAGAATGTGAGTTTTGCATCAATCTCCGGCGAAATCTCCGGAGAAGTTTATGCTTCCGCTCTGACTATCAACCAATTCCAGATAAGCCTCTCGATCCAATGCCGAAGAAAACTTTATGCCCAAAGGATATGCAAAATAAACCGAACTGTTTGAAAACTTCCATAAAATGGGGAAGAATGCGATTATGAAAAAAAAGGTGGTCTAGATTGTTAAGGAATTACTTAAGCGTGGACAATAATTCCGGAGCTACTAGAATACTTTTTACCCGAGAGACTTTTCGTTTATGAAAAGTATATTTGAAGTAAAACATTTTCATGTAAAAATAAAATCGTGTTTTCGAAACACCTAGAAAATGCTTGTTGCGAAGCAATTTTTAAAAAAGAAAAAGAAAAAGAAAACGAGGTAGAGCTCAAGCTGTGGGGCGTGGGGGGAGAGCTCAGGCGGCATGCATTGAGGTATGTCTGAACTGAGCAAGGCGAACCTGAACTTGTCGGGTTACCTCAAGCACATGGGTCATCGAGGTTACGCGACCTCGATCGAGACAATGCTAGTGTCATGCCGCTACAATCGATGAGTGTCAAGATCCAAAATGCAAAGTGACGGGTCCTGCTGCTTGTCAAATCTACACAGGAAAGCAAGTTCGAGGGTAAAATTGAAATTTAGGCAGTCTAGAGAGGGCAAAATTGAAAAAGAAATTCATTAGAGTATTAGCAAGTCCGAAAATTTTAAGAGCTCAAAGCTAGGGGAAAGTCGTCTCAACAACTATTAGATAATGTTTGATAGTTAGGATAAAAATCAGGCTATGGTAAATTTTTTCATATCCTATGTTTAGTTCATGGCCAGGATATGATAAAATGCAATATAAGGGGGATATGATAAAATGCAATATAAGGGGATATAGCTGGATAAAATTATCCACGATTTCTTCTATTCATGGTATAAAAATTATTTTTCTGAATAGCAATTTTTTAAACAATAAAATTAAAATACTGATTAAATTTAAGTTATATTTGAATTCAAATGTTAGAAGGAAACTCAAAATAACAATTTTTTATTTTTATTGTTCTGATTTATATATATTTAAGTACTTCCTAATTTTTAATATATAATTAGCTAGCATTTATATCGTTACATATTTTAAGTATAATACCATAGTTTGTTATTTAATAAAACTTTTACGGAGAAATGGTGGAAGGGCATAAAAATATAATAAAAAAGAGATTTAAATTAAAAAATAAGCGAAAAAAATGAAGCAGAAGGACCCAAATTTTAAATGAACATGTTCAAACTTGAAAATAATCTTCCAATTCTCGAAGAATGGGGGGCAATAAAATCTCTAAAAAAAAAAACTAGTATAGGGAACATGTTCATGTTGAAGTTTAGTAATTCCTTTGTTGTTTTCAATTCACAGCAAAATTTTACAAAAACAGCGAGAGAGTCAAAACTTCTTTTCCTTCTTAGCTTTCCGGTTCGTGTAAAAAAATTCCATGAAAGTACAAAGAGAGTCAAAACTCCTTCTCATCCGTAGCTTTGTGGTTCACGTTAGAGTCTAATAAAAGTAGTGAGAGAGACAAAACTTTTCATAGTCACGAGTGAATGATTATATTTTATCTCTCTTACTAGTTTTGACGCTGAATTTTGAGAGATTCTTATTTGCATTTATGTATTTTCAGCTTCATTTACATTAATATGTCAAAAATACCAAACAACGAACAAAACAGGATATGAAAATATTCGGTTTTATTATTATCATTCACCGAATAATGAACGGAATATGACAAAATTCTTGAATTTCATACTCCGTCTTATTCTATTTAATTCAATCCAATCATGATTAGAAATTTTGGAGGACTAAATACAGTCTTCAGGATTATGTCACTAAAAACCACAAATTTGGGCTGAATGGACCTTCGGAAGCCCGAACGGCTTGCGAAAGCTGAACCAAAAGCAGCATTGCCAAGTTAATTTTTCTCGTTTTTAGAATGCATGAACAACAAGAATCTTTGGGCTATCACGTGCACATCACGTGAGGGAACATATATTTACTTCAAGAAGCTTCCGTCCCTCGCCTTCCTCCATATTTCTCCCCCACCACCAAGCCCTAGGCATTAGGCAATACCTCATCCTCCTCACTCTCCCCTCCTGCTCTCTCTCTCTCTCTCTCTGCGAGCCGAAGCTCGGAAGCGGAAGACAGCGATGTCCCACTTCGGGAGATCAGGTCGCCGGACATCACCGACACCTACTCCCTCCTCGTCCTCAACATCACCTTCCGTACGTAGCTCCTCGCTCGACTCCGGGCATCTGCCCTCGCAGGCTTGTTGTGATACTCGTTGGTTTTTTTAAAACTGAATCCGTGAGCGTTTTTCGTTGCTTGCTGTGGCTCGGTTTAGGTACGACTGCTGATGATCTGTTTCCGCTCTTCGACAAGTACGGGAAGGTCGTCGACATCTTCATCCCTAGGGATCGCAGGTTCTTTCTCTTTCTCTGCTGTGAGTTTTCGCGCTTTTCCTTGGTTGGGTCGTATGCCCTTTTTCGCTGCGCTGTGAGCATTTCCTTTGAATTGTATCGGTATGGGGGTACTTTGATTGAACTGGTCCTGTGAGTTTGCTAGGGAAGTGGTAAAAGAAGAGGGCTCCGGCTAGAAATTGACAGGAAGGGTTTCACGTAAACTAGTTCAGGAGAAGTATAAAATATTGCCGCCTTTGTTACTTGATTCCATCACGGAATGGGTAGCGTGAGAGGAATGCGTGAATGCTACCTCAGCTTTTACTTGTGGCATTTCTTCGGTCAGCAGTAGCAAAACTGCATTCTACTGTCTTAATAATCGCATGTGCACTGCAGCTGCTAAGAGAGCTTTGGCTTGCTTTGTGCTGTGCTTATGGGTGTTCCGTGTTCTCTGCCTCTTTATGTTTGTCTGTTTCTACATTTCTTCCTTTCTCTTGAGGAATCAAATTTCTTCTGAAAGCTTGATTTTTTGAGTTAGAGTTATACTGAAATTTGTGGTGAATATGTTCTGCTGTTAAAGGCACTAGCTTGATGAGTTTCGTGTTTACTGTGTGGTGAACTTGTTTCTGCTTTTAAGGGCCTTACCATAGCAAGTTTTGTATTTACTGCATCAGATTGACCAAGAGTACTAACTTCTAGTTTTGATGGAGCATTCTGGTCCAAATTGAATGACTTATGTGTTTTGTGCTTGCATCTTATATTCTTTTTTACGTTACATTATATAATGCATAAAATTGTGTAGAAATGGAAGACAAGACTATGCATTTGATGAGTCGTTCTATCATTGATATACCACTGATTCTTTAATACCTTGCAATGCGGTTAGGACGGGTGAGTCACGAGGTTTTGCATTTGTTCGCTACAAGTATGCTGATGAGGCTCAGAAGGCTGTGGAAAAGCTTGACGGTATGTCTTTCTTTCTGCATATGGACAAGTCAATCGGAGATGTCTATGTTATCCATATTAGTGTCCTGCTTTACTCATGTGTTTACAGGAAGAGTTGTTGATGGCCGAGAAATCACAGTGCAGTTTGCAAAATATGGGCCTAATGCTGAGAGGATGTAAGTGCTGATTCTTTGATCAATCCAGTTTTCAGATATTCTGGTGTAGCAGTACTTTATCTAGGTTTTTTTTTTTTCCTTGTAAGCTGGGGTGTAAATGCTGAAAGGACGTAATTCTGATTCATTGGTCAATCCAGTTGGCATTTTACTCTGACATAGTATTGCGCTTTGGTTTTTCTGATAAATAGGAGTTATAATTTATACAACTACTTTAGAAGTTGAATGACCATATTTTTTTTTGTTTGGAAGAGAAGTACCGGCCTGGAATAATTGGACATGTTAATGCCTGACCTGGAGTTGATCGGAATATTATCTTCTGAGCTTTCTTTGATAGTATGCTTCAGTTGTTTTAACATAGCATTTTGAGGATAGGTGGAGGATCTTTAGATAGGTTTGAGAAGTTGCAGTGTCTCCACATTTGGGCATACTTAACCTGGGATTGTGATTTTGTTAACAAACTGCCTAAATTTTTATTTCCTTTTGCAGTCATAAGGGGCGCATAAGTGAAAAACCTTCCAAGATCAAGGAACAGATCAAGAAGTCGCAGCCCTCGGAGGAGGTAATTTTCATTTCAGATAAAAATTTTAATTACTTTCGGAGATGGTTTTCTTTAACTGTTGTATGATTGTTGGAGAGATACCTTTTAAAAATTAGAAATTTAGGGAATACCTGGATTGTTCACTTGTTGTCTGTTGCTTCTAAATCTTGTGGCACCCAGCGTTTGATATTTTCCCATTCAAAAAACTATAACTCACATATGTAACCATTACCTAATTAACGCATTATTTTTACATAAATTTTGTAAATTTGGTTTATGTTTTAACTTCTGATGGAAAAGCAGAATAACCCATTCTGTATATACTTGAATATCCTTAAACAAACAATCTCCATAAGTTCTGTCTAGTTCATTCTGCAGTTTTTGAATTTTTGTTAATGCTATTGTTTATTTATACTCGGTGGAGGTAGCTCTTGATACTCTTCAAACCATTGTTATACATTGTGTTTCCCTGGTCAGTGCTATTTTTACTGGCAAGTGGTATGAAATAGCATGTTTTCCTTCATGCGCTTCTCTTTTATTTATTTATTTATTGAAAGTGTCGTCTTCTCACCAGGTTTGTTCTTTCTGAGTTAGTACGCATGTATTGAAGTGGGTCGTTTACAGCTTCTGATGTATTGTAGAATATGACCAACAAATTTGGGTTCATGATTTTCTGTATATATCTGAAATGTTTAGTACTGTCCTTTGCTTCAGAAGCATATGTGGATTTGTCCAAACAAAAACAAGAAATTTTCTTTCTCTAGTTTAAAAATCAGAAGAGAATTTTCAAAAATGATGGAAAGGTTACATATAATGTCAATATTTGTAACTTTTGAAAGGTTGCAAGTGTTCTGCATTTGATGAAACTCAGATTGTGTCATCCGCAACATCTAAGAAATGCAAGTATTTCAAAGGAAGCTTTACCCAACTGTCGAAAGTATCAAATTCACTTGTCTTTAGGTTTCCGGGCTTGCTCCCCTTAATAGCCTAAGGGCCTATCTTTGTTTTTTCCCCCCTCACTTTGTGAAGTCTCGTTCAAGTGCATCAAGTTTTTTTTTTTTACCTGTGAAAAAAAGTTGACCTCTCTCTGAAATTGGTGAAAAGGACGTCAGTAAGGGCCTAAGGTAGGTTGGGTTTTGACTATAGATTAGACAAATATATTGCAACTCATGTATCTAATCCGCATATAGTCCTATTCATCTTACTTATGCATCATGTATTTCTCTTCAGAATTTTGTCAGCCCCATTCTCTTTATTTTCTTTAAATTAACATATATAAGCTGCTTTCTGACTGCATTTATTTTGGTCTTAGTGTTTAAGCAACAAGTGATGCTATAAGGTTTTGTAACTTGTTTGTCTTATTCAAAATTTTTCATCTCCATTAAATACATGTTACCATCGACCAGGTATCGAGATGACTACAGGGACAGGGATAGGAGGAGGAGTCGCAGCAGAAGTAAGGATAGGTATGATCGTGATAGGCATCGTGGGAGGGACAGATATGATCGTCGGCGGAGCAGAAGCCGTAGTGCAAGTCCTGATTACTACAAAAGTCGGGGTAGAGGCCACTATGATGATGAGCGCAGGAGCCGAAGTCGCTCTATGGACAGGTTCTGTCATGATGATCTTCTTAGTGCTTTGCACCGTTTGATCTGCCATTATACTGATTTTTCTTTGTTTCTGTTTCCTCTTGTAGTGCTTCCCCTCGGCGCAGTCCAGCTTCTCGCCACAGTGTGAGCCCTGGAAGGAGTCCTTCTCCACACAGGTCTCTCTCTCCTCGGGGTGAAAGCCCTGATAGACGCAGTCGTGATGGACGATCGCCTGTTCGAAGTGTTTCACCCAGAGGTCGACGATCTGATTCCCGAAGTCTGTCACCTAGGAATTCAGACGCTGATGTGAGTTATTGCTTGATTACAGCTTATTCTTGAGTGGGAGGCCCATAATTGGATGCTGACATTTGCTTTTCTGCTGTGGCAGGAATGAGTGATCTGGAAAGTGTTGAGCAGATGGGAAATGCTTGGCTCTTTGAACATCTCTTTTCTGTGGCTCCAACTGTTGAACCTTGATATGGTCATTGTTATTGGAACTTAAGTGCTGCTTTTGGTAGAACTGGATCTTTTAGGTGTTTTAATTACCTTCTGAACTTTCGTGCATTCTAGAGTTAGCCAGCCAGATGGTACTTCTGAACAGTATGGTGTCCTAGTTTGCTTGAAGTTTTGTGCACTGGTGGTTTGTCATAGAATCTATCTCTGTCTCTCTCTCAAATGTCCCCTGCTATGTTTCTCTTAGATCCCGTAGTGTTTGTCCCCATTGGTTTCTATCCCTTGCTTTGGCTAAGAATCAATGGTTGTTTGCACTTTGTTTTATGAGTCTTTGTTCACTGTGTCCATTTACACGTTTTATAGTTATGCTGGGGAAGCTGAGTGATGGGCGTGATCTGTTGATACTGTTGCTGTTGATTCACATAATTGATCGTTGGTGGATGATGGAGATTTTGGTGATGGTTGCATCAAATTGGCCGATATAGCAGTAGATAGGAGGGCAGGACAATAGCTAATGTTGGCTAGATGTTCCCATATGGTAAGGTCTATCGCTGTTAATCTTCATTTTTAGGAAACTTAATATCCTTGCAGATGCTGATTCTTGACTTGATTGTTGCGATGGTCGATGCTGATTCCGTTCGTAATGAATGAACCTGTGAGTTTGCTGTGATGGTCTGAGGTGGCCAACGAGTGAAAATGCTTGATCTGTAGCAGTTGCTGAATCTGGGCTGTGTCGATTCATTAATCTCGATGCTGATGCTTAGTAAGAATGGCTTTTGCTGATCTCTTTCCAGCCACTTTGTAGGAAATGGTAACATCTTTATAGTTGGTTATGCTGTCTGGGATTTTTCTTTCCCTGAGGGATTGTAACTTCTGTTGCTTAATGTAGTGAGGTGTAGACTGGTTCGGTGGTTGTAGCAGTTGAAGTGGTAGCTGCTTCGTTAAGGGTTATACATGTGTTCGTGCATAACTTTCGGGCCTTAAGATAAAAAACAACTGTAGCGGGCTGTTGCTGCCCTTGCTGGGATCGGGTCAGAAGCAGCCGCTATTATTGAGGATGATCGCTTCGTAGCTGGTCTTGATGGCTTGTGGTCAATCAATTATGAAGTGATTTTGTTGAGAGCTGACAAGCATGTTTTGTGTGCAGCGGAATGGTTTATCTTATGGTTAATGACATCCCAAATTTCACATTAACTTAACCGGCAGATTTTTCTTTGTGCAATCTAATCAATTGTTTTTTCATTTCATGAGTTAGTCGTTGTAAAGCTTATGACATGCTTTCCTATTAACATATTCCCCAGGTGCTTGTGAAGCTGTTGATAATGCATAAGTTGGTATGGTGTTCATGACATAAATTTGTTTCTTTTAAACTTTTAGGCCTCTTCTGTTCTTGATGTTGCCCATACTGACGTCCGACGGCCGACCCCAATTAGTTTGGGATAAAGGTGATGTTGATGTTGATGTTGATGTTGATTCCAACTGTTGACATGTCTGGACTGCTTTTTTGGGGCTGGCTATGCATGCTAAGCTTTGCTTGTTTGTACTGTTGTGCAAAATTAAATTGATAGGACACTAAAACTATGCTTTAGGGACTTGGCTTCATGCCCGTTGTAGAGGCCTGTGGAGTGAGACTGCGGATAGAAATCGAGCTGATTCAGTTATGAGTTGCGAAGTTGGCATTTGCCATGTTATTCCGGTGATTATGGTCACAAATTTATTTACTAATTAATTTCACCTATCTTTGAATAATTGGGTGAATGATACACAAAAAGATTGTGGTATTAGGTAGGTTGTGTTAGTGCATCTGATTTTTCCATTTCGGGTTCCTGACTTAGGCATCAGTGGGGGTTGACTAGTTACTGCTTGGTAATGTCCCAATGTAAGATGTGAAAGCTGAAGATGATATCGGCTAGCCTTCCTTAGACTATGAAAAGATTGAGAAACGGAGATTGCTCCGGGTGAAATTATGTAAAAGTCCATACTAGATGTTGCTAGTCTCATCCCTCAGCCATTTGGCTTTTGTTTTTGGGTTTCTCATGGGGTATGTCGTTTTAAGTTTCAAAACATTTGGAGACTCAATGTTTTCAATAACATTTTCGTTCAATCTATGTGAAGGCCGAATAGGCCTTAGATTTAAGAACTTTGGGACAGATACTATTGACAACGGATGGCTATGGATTTTCACGACTGCATCCTCTTAATCAATGCTATGTGCAAATCCAGTTTCGAATCGTGGCAAGCTTTAGGTAGTCATGAAAAGAATTTGACCGTCAAACCTGTTGAGTTAGCATGTTTGCTTCAAACCTTGGACATGATTCCTGGATGTACGCTTATGGCTAGTTGACGTTGGGGGGCGATTGCTAAGTTGTCAGTTATCCATGAGTTTGCGACCTGGCATGCTGCGTGGCTCCGATGAGGGAGGTGGCTCGAGTTTGAAACCAGGGAGAAGAAGAGGGTGAGGAAGCGGAGGTAGAATCCTTTGGACTCACTAACTGTTGAGCAGTCGGTTCTGATTTGCCTGTAGCTTGTCTCAGTACTTTCCCCCTGTCCCATCCAGTTTAGAGAGACGAGAAGCAATGCAGCATTTCGGTCCTCGCGAGACGTCCACTTGGAGGAACTTTAGGGACAAGCAGGAAGGCTGTACATTCCCGATTTCGAATCTGGATTTCTGGAATGATGCATGAAGTAATTGTCATCGAAAGGAAGACAACAAAACCTCCAAAGACTAATTGCCAAATGAAGTCAACTCTCGAAGCTCGATCTGTCATATACATGTCATCGCAATAAAAGGATTGGCCCGTCCGGTCTTCAAACCATAACACGGTCTTGTTTAGTTAGTGCTTGCCAACCGTATGTGTGCGGAAGAGGGAAAAAGTGGGTAAGTTGCGTATGTCCTAAATGTAAATTCAGTGGACCACGAGCAGTTCCGCGCGATTCTTGCAAACAAATATGCTCTATCTTCCTCCTCTGAGTTCCGATTACCAGAGAGCCACAAGCAAAGTGATAAATGAGGACGCAATTGAGGCAGCAAATACAGCTAGGGGATGCAACCTGCTTGGACTGCACCTCACCCTTATAAATTTTTGCGCTCATTTTACATATCTCAGGAACGTACATCGAAAAAAGAAAAAATCCTGTGGCCATCTCAGCCAGTCTCAACTAACACCCATGTAGCTTATGGTGGACAGAAATTTCAACTGAATCCTAGGCGTTTGAGAAGACAGATGCGTGTGGGCATGTCCTTCGGCTGATGACTTTCTCTGTGTTAAAGCGTTCGTCTCTGGATTATCGAGTTTCCCTCCAGGTAGCATTAGGAAAGCTCTTCCTTTCCTCTTTCTGGTCCACAAGATTGGTATTCAAATAGATTTCGGTGCTTGAATGCAATCTAGAAATCTTACTTTGTTTGGAGGAAAATTTCAACCTCAACAACAGTGAGTTTGCCATTACGCCAACCGAACTCAGTCCCATGAGAGCTCCGGCAATTGACGGAGTGAGTGTTATCCCAGTCATCGGCAGCAAAGCTCCAGCAGCAATTGGAATCCCCACCTGTGAAGAGTCAATAGTCGAATGTCACAATTCGACGAGTGAATAATGTATTGTGCATGCATGTGGTAAGATAATTAAGAATGGATAGAAAAGTATTGACTCTACGTGCAATATGCCAACTTGAGAAGTAACCTTTGGATCATTTACATGATTATGACAGCTGATCTGATGGGCTGCATTTCAGGCCATCTGAAACAAGTCACTACTTGTAACAAACCAGCTTAACTGTGATATTACATCTCGCTCAATTATTCATCATTTTGTAGCATTCTACTTCGTTACACACGCGGACCAACAAATATCTTTCTTTTTCTGACTTTATATGTTCAAACTCGGAATTATCAGTAATGTTCACATCTTTTTATCTTCATGTCAATGCGCAGAAGTATCGGTGAGGGTTTCGAAGGTCCTATTAGCTAGGTGGAACCACAGTAAGAGAGAAAATCTCACTCATACCCCGAAGTTCCCAGAATTTATTTGTGAGATGACGAAGATACAGGCAACTAAACTTGGTGACATACTTTACGTTGTCTGCTATTTCTAGAGGCATAGTTGTGCTGGAAGATTGATCTGCAAACCATATACATGTCACAGATATTCTTCCAATGCCCGAAAAAGGAGGGTAACTGCAGGAAAAGAACAAACCCCAAGGACTTAATGCATGACTTACAATGTTGTAGGCGAATGCCCACCAAAGATTTTGCTTGATAGTTTTCATGGTCAGCTGGCTCAGCTCCAAAGCATCAAGCAACTGCATGGAGACAAATCAAATTGAACCCAATGTTGGAAACAAAACAAAACAACCATTAAGATAACAACAGAAAAACTAAGTCAACATTTAGTGGAGCACGAAGTAGAGAGATCTTTTTAATGTGCAAAAATGCAAAGGAGTCTTTAACGGGTGTTTGCACGACGCATTATACGGTCATCTCGAAGTATGAGAAAAAGATTAATTGCAACCATTTCCATTGTGCATGGTCAGTTGCATAGGTTTTGTGTCGTAGTGTTCCAAAAAACAGTACGCTGTAGATATTTAGGGTGTTGGGACCAGCTTTCTATACCAACGAACAATGTTTTCCGAAAGTCTGTCTTCATAAGCCTTCCCCACACCCTTTAAACAATGCTATAACTCTAGAGTTGTATCTTTTCACTTGAGCATCTAGAGTTCATCTTTGCACATGTTCAAATCACGCGAAACCTATATGGAACAATCTGATCCAATATAAATCAGAAATGGAGGTACTGTTCTGGACAATTATTACAGGAATTTAGCAGAAATGGATTAAAGTTCGTAGAAAAGGTTTGATTAAAAATATTTATTCAAAACAGGGGATTTCAGAGAAAGGGCTTTTAGTCTTTAGGCATCATATCTAAGGTTCTTATGCATCATAATTGAAAAAAAAAAAGTATTGCCCAATACAACTTAATAGCAAATGCTTGCTCAAAGTGCGAACTTTAATACTTCAATGACTAACTGTAGGACAAGCATCTTATTTACAGACTTTACTAAACCCCGCTCTAAGTTGAAACAGGAAACTCTTAAATAGAAATGTATTATCCTAATCAAATAGTAGTTGCAAACACGATATCCATTTCCAAATAGAAAATTACAAGAAGTGAGGAGTGACAGTCTCTTGCTGATTTGAGATGCACCAAAATTCTTTAATCGAAGGTGCAAAAATGTCTCTAGGAATTGTACTAACTGTTATTAGAGTGCAGATGTGATATGTAACTTAATAATGAGGTTGTAAACAGTAGTTAACCCACGAGATAGAATGTAAAATGTAAGGAATGAACTACTTTACTTACCTGAGAGAGCCTGTTTCCCATCAGGACAACAGAAGACACCTCACCAGCAGCTCCAACACCACCGCCCATTGCGACTCCAACATGAGATGAAGCCAATGCAGCAGCATCATTTATTCCATCGCCTACCATAGCCACAACTTTATTATGCTGCTGTAGTTCACTGATGAATTTCTTCTTTTGATCTGGTTTAGCCCCAGAAATCACCTGCTTATTCAGCATTCAAGCATTTGTAAGCAATTCCCTCCAGCTTTTCCAAGAGCAATGAATGGCTGTCCACATTCTACATTCTCATAATTAAACACCACTAAAAGGGTAAACAGGGAAAGTGATCAACAAAATGTTGTTTTTCATTAAATAATTGCTTTTGGAACAAAACCAGATTAATTGGTGTAGCTACAATGTTTAATGCTGCAACAATAATAAAAAGCGAAAAAAGAAGAAAAAAATATTATCCGGGTGCGATCTTACTTGTTAGCGATTTCTAACTAGAGAATGGAAATCCTGTAAAATGGTTTTCAACAGTATCTGTGGACAAAATGAAAAGATGGGCAATCAACCATTTTCAAATTCAGAAACATTTATACTTTCAGGATGCTTAACATATCGAGGCCATTTTCCGCGATTTATGATTCTGAACCAAAAATTGTGGAAAACTAATAGGAGCAGGCAGAAAATTCAATGAGCCTGAAAATCAAATTTCGTTTTTCAGTTGAACTAAACAGAAATATTGACCTGCCACCCTACATATACCAATGATGCTTTGTCATGCACACTCAATCTTCACATCCAGACGTCTCTCCAAGAAATCCTTCCTCCAGTAAAGAAACATAAACTATCCTCCCTATAAAGCCCACCCTTCCATGGCTATTTTTTGCATGTCAATTCTAGTTATCCCCTTAGAAACCACGATTTCCTATTCATTTAAACAGTCAGGAGTTTGACTCTGTTTGCTCGTTCTTCTCTTCTCTTTATTCAGTATAAATAGTCATTCCCCAGTGACAGGTTTTTATGGAGCGCTTCTTTGAGTAAAGCTTTCTCGCTTAAATCTTACTATTTAGCTTGTGGCAACTTCTCAGAAGGCTCTGCTAGTCATTTTCTTGATAAAGCTGTCTGGCTTTCTCATGTTCCCTTCCAACAAAAGTTTCCTACTTTTGTTGGACTTTCTTGGAACAGAGTGTCACCATTGAATCTCAGGAAACAGAGTTAACTTGTTGGAATTTGTTCATGATTTTGCTAAAATAGGTTTAAATTAATTCCTATGGGAATCTCAAAATGGTTTTGTTGATAGAGGGGCCTACCTGTAAGTTGCAAAGTTTCTCAAATGTTTGCTGTCCAAATTAAGATAGAGCTGCTTGTCAAAGAATTAGTGTCGACAGTCAAAGAGTTGTATTTGAGATGGAAATATGTGCTTCCTAGAGCTAATTGCAGAGCAGTTCTTGTGAAATTTGGTGGAACCACCGCCAACTGTTCTAAAAGCTTAAGTTGTTAGACGAAGAAGTGGTTTATTATTCAATATTCTAACACTCCCCCTCATTCTTAGTCTATTTTTTTTTTTTTTTGCCTGATACTAAGCATGGAAATATTTTTTGGGGAGGCAAATAAGGGCCTAAAAAATTTGAACTCAGAACCTCATGCTTTGCACTGATACCATGTGAAATTTGATGGAACCACTGCCAATTGTTCTAAAAGCTTAATTGTTAGATGAAGACGTGGTTTATTAGTTAATATTCTAACAGTTTTAATAGTGTTGGAGTCGTTTTGTGATTGACAAGTCTTTCTAAGTTAGGATGGTCAGTTGATCTTGGATGGTTAGTAGACAGATCCAGATAGAAAAATTGGGCTTCTAGTGCAGAATAGTCCTCCACATTCAAAGTCCTCCACCATCCACCTCCATTATCGCAATCAGATAGTAGGATAACAAGATTAAAAAAATACCTTTTCCAAGGGAATGCCGACCATGGATGCAATGTAGTCAGCAGCACTTTTTCTGTCCCCCGATAGCATATATACATCAACTCCATGTCTGGACAATGATGATACAACATGCCTAGCATCTTCTCTGATTTGATCCTCGATATATATAAGACCAGCAAGACTATTATCTACTGCGACATAGACCACAGACTGATTCATTGGCTCTTCCGTCAGTCTGATATCCACATTGACTCCCTGCCTAAAGAAGGAACATATGCACAAGGAGAAATGACAGGAAACATTTTCAACAGTCTGAAAGTAGCAACATCCCACTGTGATAATGACACATGCAAAAATACATAAAGACAGATAGACAAAGGTAGCTTGCACAATCTGAGCTGTTCGGTTGGAACTATGGCCATAGCCCTACTGAGCTTCAGTTGATTTTCCTATTCACAGTTAGCAGACTCATGCTTTTGTACCACTATGTCATGTTGTGCAAGGAGGCTCACGCAAGGATCACACACATGTCAAAATATCTCTTTTCCCGTGTTCGTTAAATAGGCAAAAGGGGGAAAAAAAAACAATTGTGATGAGAGCATTAAAAAACCTGACAATTCAATGCTTGGTTGGATTCCTATCTTGCAGTCTCTTTGCTCAGTGGGTACACTCGCATCATGCTTTATTACTAATGCCTTTTTTAAGGTATGACTTGCCTCACCAGAAGTGATGCTTTGAGCTTCGTAACTGAACTAGAAATGCCTTCTTGGCTTCTTTGGGGAGAGAGAAATAGGAGGGCTGTTGAGTCTTTAGTGTTTTCCTTTAAATGTAATGAACAGATGGTCACAGGTTTTGGATTTGGATTACTGAAAAATTATAGTTTGTTAGACTTTGTGGACTCTCTTTCTTGAATTTTTGCATAGTGGTGGTACCCATTCACTCACATACTGGGACAAATTAATGCCTCCTTCACTGACAAACTCAAACACAACAGAGGATTTCTCACATGCAACTGATTGAATGGACAAATTGAGATGTTGTATCTGTTGACTGACGTAAGAATCATGAATGTGGAATATACAGCCACGAATCAAACATGAAGAATCAAAGCAAGTCAACATCTCTGCAAGCAATTCCTATAATCAAATCCCAGTGATTATGCAAATTGATGTGCAGAATAATAAGGCGCTACATAATATCTAATAAATTATCTGTTCACTTAAAGGGTATTCATCTACTGAGCTTCGATGATTTGTACTTTCAAGCCCCGTTATCAGCTGTGCTCCATAAAAAAAGAATACATCATAGCACCTTTGAAATTGAATTCTGATGATACAATAATGCTAAAAGATAAAAAAAAAACAAGTAGAAGATATTTATTAGGTCTGATCAGAAATCAAAAAATGGCATCTTTTAAAAGGCAACACATGCTTAGTCAAGCTGGCAATAATACATTCTCTCCTTCCCTATGAGGACATAATACGTTTATAATCTCAATGAGACATTATAAATTCCAGGTAAACTGTCAACAAAATGTTAGAAGACATAAGCAAGCAGCAGAGACATCTTTCAGAGAGTCCACGGCAGAACAGCACTAGAGCAAGTGTTAAATTGTCCATTAATTATAAAATCATTATATGAGCACGTATAGAGATGTCTCAATGAATAGACAAAAATGATTCTTTTTATTATACAAACCAAATGTCAAACTAAGTAAACTAATGAAAACAATACAAATATTTGGTGACTGAGTTTACATAAAGGCACACTTATGAAGAGATCATGCAAGGGCTACAATTAGCTTCTACAGAAAAGAACATTATAATTTACAAATGATATACGAAAGAATTTGGAACTTAATTACTAATACTGATTCATATGTGGAGAACAGTAGGAATAGATGGTACCTCCTAATCCATTCCAAGTTCCCTACAGAAACTCTCTTGTTGTGAATAACTGCCACTGCACCAGAACCAGGTTCTTCAATGAAAGTTCCATCTACCACCTACAAAACAATTAAATCCTTACAAACTGGCAACCCATTACCCACACAAGTCTATCATATGCTAAGTAATACAGTAAATACAAAGTTCATTTGTTGATACATTTTTTTAATTTCAAAATTCATTCTCACAAATGTAAAGCATAGAGAATATATAGAATGGGAAACATGCAATGACTATGAGATCATCATGCATCCTGACAAAAGCATACTGTTTGCAGGTTGACATAGAAAAAATCATTGGGCTTTTAACCAATTGGATCATTGCTGAGAACAACTATTCATGATCCAAACAAAGCACCTTCACTTCCGGACAATTCCGAGCTTGAGCTGCTTGTACAATTGCTTTGCCAACAGGATGAATTGTATTTGATTCTACTCCAGCAGCAAATTGAAGAACCTCAATTTCTGACCATGTGTCATCTGAATTATGTCTGTATCAATGAAACATGTACGGTTACTTACCTCGTTAATAGTAATAATAGCTCATGCATATGGCACTTCAGATTAATCATCTTTCACAGTGCCCCAATGTGATACAGAATAATCAAACAAGACTACGTAGATGTACATTGAACAATCATTCATTTTCCTTTTAGAAACGTGTCATGCATGATGGAGAATGCACCACAAAGTTTCCCAGCTTGTTTTGTACATAGACTAGGCAGAGATTTTCGGTAGATTTATGCAGCTGAATCAGGGTCAACTAGTTTGAAGATGTCTTAGTAACATTTAGCGTCACTTGAACATCCTCAATCCTCATCAGGGTAACTTTTATGAAAAAATGTCATCTTATGGTAAAAATGATGAGGCCATGAAATAATCGCGTGTAGGACTAAGCAAGCAGCTCCTTATCC
Source organism: Psidium friedrichsthalianum (assembly GCA_019149425.1). NCBI lineage: Eukaryota > Viridiplantae > Streptophyta > Magnoliopsida > Myrtales > Myrtaceae > Psidium > Psidium friedrichsthalianum. The sequence continues at coordinate 12,686 of JAGVVM010000601.1, read as the reverse complement.
AAGCACTTAACAGTTCTCAAGAATTAAATTTTATAGGAAAACATTTCTTTGGATATTTTCATTGCAATAATCATCCAGTTCCCTTTTTTGATGGGTTTGGATCCTAGATTGAAAAATATGAAGTATTTCCACTCAAAGGAATTACGTTCTTACTGATCCTGCGAATAAAAAATTGATGCAAGAGTAATTGAAATGAAAATGCAATAGCTTCCTGACGTTGAACTCGTAAAGTTCCACATTGATCTGATTGCAAAGCACATTGCTCATCTAAGCTCCTGACAGTGTGTGAATTACTGACCACAATGAGAAACATCAACCCCTTTTCTTCCAAATTGGCATTCACAAGCAAAACATTAAAGCAATTTTTTCTTTCCAATTATGACGGAAGCTACACCATACCTAAAAAAAATATCACGCATAAAAAAATGCAGGTAAGTTGAAAAAATATATAATAAAAACGACCTAGTCTCTGCTCAACCTGGAATCTATTTGTTGTGTGCATCCAGGAGTCACAACCCTTGTCACAGCAGGTTTGCCAACTGTTAAGGTCCCGGTCTTATCAAACACAATTGTGTTTACCATGGAAAACTTCTCCAGAACACTTCCACCACGTAAAAGCAAACCTTTTGTTGCTCCGAGTGAAGTTCCAACAAGCACGGCAGTAGGTGTGGCCAAGCCAAGTGCACATGGACACGCAACTACCTATATTTACAAGTCAATAAATCCAGTAAACATCTGAAACCGACAGGCAATGGTTTTGTAGCCAAAGATAATAATTCTTTATGTACTTAGTTTTTATTTGTTTTATGCATTTTAGAATGTGAATGAATCTAATGCCACAAGACCTTCCTGTTTCTGCCATTCTGGCAATACTCTGGCCAAGAACTGGCTGTGCAATAATACCAATTAGATTCATCACATGACCAGGAGTTTGTATGATTTCGCAAAACTCAATTATGAGTGACTATTTTCACTGTACAGATTTTTTCAGTTTATGTTGCACAAGCATTAATGGCCTTTTTGCTGTCCAAGAATTTTCCCTTCTGCTTTAGCTAGTCGCATTCCATGGTTGCACATGACCCAAATGCACTTCCACTCCATTCATCTTGCTAGTACTCCATGGGAAAGATCTCCACCAATTCCTACATTCCTTTGCTAAATGGATTTAGGAGATCAAAAGCGTCCACATATTAGGTCCTTCTAATCTCCAATTCTGACCATTTATACCTCTACTCTCACTTAAATACAATAGACTCTCTCTTAGATCGAGTTAAATAAAAATCCCTACATTCGAATTTCCAACATCTTCTTAAAAGTCCAAGTTCCTTATCTATTCCAGTTTGGTTTCATCTGCTAACACCATCATTCGCAAAAAGCATACATCAAGGAATATCATCTTGAATTTGTCCTGTTTCATCCATTACCTGTGCAAAGGGCGATAACTTAGAGCTGTGCTTTGATGTAACCATATGGTTTTAGGTTTCAGTTTCTCTCCCTGCATAACCACTAAAGTTTTTGCCCCATCATACATGTCCTTCGTCAGTTATATATAGTAAGCAAAGTATCTCGTCTCTTCTCCACAATCCTGTAAAAAATTTCTCTTGGCACCTCATTATGTTCTTTTATAAAATTTGCACATCCTTCTGTCTATCACTATAACTTTTTACCTGTATTGCTGAAAAGCAATTTCTTCTAGGATTCATTTCATAGGATTCAACTTAAGAAAAATGTACTCATGCTACATAACACACACCATCCCCTACTCCTTTATTGTGGCTAAGGGTCCAGCCCAAGGGACAAAACTTAAACAGGCGGAGTTCTAGCCTATTGCAAATAAGAAGCTCATATTTGTTCTAAGGATTAAATATAAACACCATTTATCCATGATATATGGCACACAAAAACAATAATTTCGTATTGAAAATACTAAAAACGTACTAGAATATGGCAGAGTTTAACTTGTGACTTCTATCTTTTTTTACATAAAATATGTTTAAATCCAAGAAAACAATCTCTCTTTTTTCTTGTACAACATTATTGTAGTTTAGAAATTAAAAACAAATGGTATTGGATACATAAAGAAGGTGAAAAGACAAATGGTTGGGTGCAGTTCACAAAATATCCAACCATAATGTAGAACCAAGTTTGTCAGTTTTGCTATTTCCCCTACTAAGACCAAACTGATATACCAAAAATCAAGAATACTGGTAAGGTCTTGTAAGTCAAATTTGCTTATTGTAGCAAATAGTGCTTCTTCCTATTAGATCTGTTTAGACAGAGAGTTCCCCAAACTTGAGGATTTGGTATCCCTTTGGGCACTTCCAACTTTTGTGAACTAAAGAAGAAAACTGGATGAACAACAGCCAAGACTAGAAATGGATGCTCGTGAAATCAAGAGTAAAAAGTGCAATCATGGTTCACTAAATTATCGGTGACTATGAAGAGGAATTAACAAAGCATTGCAGCAACATGTGAGCACATGAAGTGAAATACAACATCAGAGGAAGTTTTGACATACCAGAACACTGCACGAAAGCTGCAGTGCCAAAGATACAGACTTCCTTGATTAAGAGCAGCAGGTAGAATTCGTGAACCAAACACATTCCACAATACAAATGTAGCAGCAGAGAGAGCCATTACTCATAAGTAAAATGCCCGGACACCTGATCAATCGTCAGCAAGAATGGGTAAATCAACTTTGAGGAGATTTACTTTAACTGCCTCTCCCTGTGAGACAGATTCCGATCTTTCTGTATTGTTGCAATCTTTAATTCAATTTCCACGCCTTTGTAGTAATTGGCAACCTACTTTCCAAATGCCCCATGCCAGTTTTGTTTAGCACAAACTTTTTGGATTTGTATCCTCAATACTGCTAAGTTGTTTCCTCTTTCAAATGTAGATATTCAGTAAAATGGTACCAATCGAAGAACGCTTACAAGAAAGAGCGTCCACCATACATTTATGAATGAATGATAAAAAAGATTTCATTAAGAAGGTACCAAGGGGACACCTCCCCCGTACAAAATGGCTTCAGGTAGAAGCCATCCACATACAAAATTAGCAACAAGACCGTTTCTAGCATTTCCAACAAAGAAGAGTCCATCAAGTACAGAGATTATGACACAGTCAAATTTGTTTGAACCAAATATTCGGTAATATAAAATTTATTCACGATTCTTGCCTTTTGAAAGAATCTAAGGAGTTTTACCCTTTCAACTTATCCGAAAAGAAAAAAAAAAAAACTTGCAGGCACAAGAGAGATTTTCTAGTTTTCCTTGTCATAAGCAAATTCAAAATTTTGGCCGAGTTCATTTTGCCTTAGTTTTCAAGATCAATATTAGCGTCCCTTGGGAGTTCATCATATCAAGTGTAACATGAAAGAGATTTTGACTCGATGTGGTCCTTGGAGTTGACTTATTGTAGGTAGGGAGTGATTTATTTCTTATTCTATTGCAGACACTGGTTCACAAGAGCAATGAATTCAACAGGAGAAGCAAGAATATAAGCAACATACAGGACATGAAGCTCCTACAGAAATCTATCTAAAGCAAATGCCAAACAGAGTAAGTGCAGGTAAGACTTGGTTGAGATGGTGGTCATGTGGCCTTGTTGCTTGACCACATCCTGTACCAGTGGAGGTTTCGAAAAAAAACTAAGATTGCTTCTAAGACCAGAGTTCTGATGCAGAATGGATCATGTGATATGAAAAGGAGAAGTCATGTAGTCTCTGTCTCCTAAGGGTATGTCACACTGACTTTGCTTACAAAATACTATATTCCAGAACTTAAATCGACAATCAATTTGTGAGCAAGCTATCATTTGTGTATTCTTCCTTCTTCCACTGGTAATCTGCGATTCGTGAAGCATGATCCACCCAAAACCTAGCAGCAAGTAATCACATCCTAACCACAAGGGGGATAACCAGATCATGGTTCAAGAAGAAAGTGACACAGCCCATTCACTGTCCAGACAGAAATGTTGTGAAGCAGATGATAGTCTAATTTAGAATTGAAAAGGCTAAGATTTCTGGTCGTTCTAAAAGCAGAGTATTTCATCACAGTCTATGACATATTTATTTAATTACACTAGGGTAAATTATAAGAACCTTGTCAGCCAACCGCTGCACAGGAGCTTCCCTAGTCTGTGCGTCTTCTACAAGACGAACTATATCTCCCATAGCAGTCTCACCTCCTGGCCTTTGCACTTCAACTGTAAGCGTGCCATTAAGATTTATACTTCCAGCACTAACTTGGCTCTGGTACAGATGAAAACAAGCAGCAACAAGATACAAAAGCCTTATAAATCTGGAAAAGAGAACCTCCAGCGGCAACAAAAGAACTTCCACAAGAGAGTTAAAGGGGAATAAAGAACCAAAACTTGATCATAAACAACTTATGAGGGGAATGAAAAGACATTAAAAAATGTAGCAATTTTGCAAATGGAAAACTGGAGAATACAAGTGAAGAAAATACCCCTGGTAATTTAGTTGCTGGTAATGGCTCTCCTGTAAAACTAGATTCATCGACAGTGCTTCTACCAGCTCTCACAACTCCATCTGCAGGAACACGGTCCTAAAATCACAGAAGTTAAGATTAAGGATCATAATCCTACTAACCATGTCCTCCAAGTGTACTTGGATATTTCGATTGTAGGTAAATCCACAACCCTTAGATAATTTCTCAAATATGAGGTCCTACAATTGCACATATAAATGAAAAGGTGAGACAAAAAATGACAAAAAGAAAAAGAAGAAAAAACAAAAAACTAGGAAGACCTGCAATCGGACAGCTAATGCATTTGCTTCGACCGAAAAAATTAAACCAAAACAATGAGCAGAACCACTTTTTTCACTCGAATTGCGTCTATGAAGAAGATAATAGTATCTTCTTCAATTTGGTTGTCCAGGTGGATTTATGTCAACAACGAAATGATTCTTCCAACATTTTGGAAGTGCCTTGTTGCAGAGATGTGAACAGAGTTAAATTCTGTTAAATAGTCCCATAAAAAACTTAGCTATTAGGCGGAGGAAGACTACACAAATATAAGACCCATATAAACCTCGTACACAAGCGACGTGAGATACTTTAACATCCCCTCTCACGTGCAACCCAGTTTTGAAAACATGCGGAATTGACAAATGGAAAGCCTCACACAAGAACTAATCTAGGACAAAACCTGACTCTGAAATCAGGTTAGAAAGTCCAACCAAAAGCTTAAACTATTAATAGAAGGAGATTATATGAATATAAAGCGCATATAAACCCGTAGACAAGTGATGTGGAATATTTTGACAAAGTCAGAAGGAAAAGAGGTAACTAGATCTCCAATACAGGGAAAATTCTTAACAACAAAAATTCCAAACGACCCAAAGAAAATGGATAGCAATTTCACGAAGACATGTTGATTTGTTACACTTCTAAAATTTGAGATGTGTTAAGGGTGAAAAATTGTAACATCTCCGTATGAAACAAATAGCAACCTAATAGGTGTTTGCAAAACATAAATAAAATGCAAGACTCTAGCTGTAGAATTTATGCATCATGCTGAAGTAAAAGTACATTTACTCACTCCAGGTAGAATAACAATCCGATCTCCAACAGAGAGAGTGTTACAAGGAACTTCCACAATCGAGCCCAAGTCTTCTTCATCACCAGAAACCAATAGACGAGCTTTTGATGGTAGAATACTTAAAAGTCCAGTCATATCACTCGCGGCTTTGATTTTAGCTCTTTGTTCAAGGTTTCTTCCCAACAAGACAAATGCTATTAACATTATGGGTTCCTCAAAGAACGCCTTCCAACCCTGCATTGAAAACTCAGTTAACAAAAATAAAAAAATAGACTTTATCGCAAATTAGCCATTAGGCCCATTACTAATTGTTAGTCCTTCACATCTCATGAAGAAAACAACCTACAGAAAAGTTACATTATGACAACAACTGTAGAGGTTACACCACGGATAGAATTTATTTTCCCATAATGTAAAATGTACAAAAGCAGTAGAAGTCCAAGCTGTTGAATTTTCATAATTAGCATCCCAACAGTCCTCATATTGCTCTGCAAGCACATCTAGACAAAAAAAAGAAAGGAATCAAAGTGGCAGACGTTCACGTAGGCACACTAGCAAACATAAATAAGTTTCAAAATCCTTCTCTTATTTCATGCAGCATAAACTTGCCCAAATGGAACAAAATGTCAAGACTCATGGGTCATAATCAAAGGCAGAAGAATCAAATGCGAGAGTAGATATGAGAGCTGAGAAAAAGAAACTTAATTGATATATGCGTGCTCAGTTTAAAGAAAAGGTAATTTATGCATTTCAGGCAGAAGATCCCCATAGAAGATCTAATTATTACAAAGCCACAAAAAAGTTCAGGTTTTCAGGATGCCAATTTTATTTATTTATTTATTTTAATTTATCATGTACCTGTTTTGTCCAAGTATATCTGAATCTCAACCTTTCAAGGTACCGAGACAGCAAAATTTTCATACATCAAGGAACTTGATTTATTTCCAGGATATTGTCCACAATAGGCTATACAAAGCAGCATGTCAACATGTGAGACTCTCATAAACACTATAATACCTTAGATTTGGAAGGCCTTTTTTTTTTTTTAAATGCCATCAACTAATTGATTGATGCAAGAAAAAATAAAGGAAAAAAACTCAATAGTTCACCTCCATGTGCTTTGGTCAAATCACACATCTGCCCTTATGTTCAAATAGCCTAAACTTTGTTCATCATAAAAAAAAAAACAGAAAAAAGAAGAATTACTCACAACAAGTTTTTTTTTTTTCATGGATGCAACTTTGCTTGCACTCTGTCCTAAGCCTAACATTACTTCTCTCAAGGGGCGTTTAACAGACCAAGTGCTCATTTTTGGATGTACATTTAGTCCAGTCGGGTAATTTTAAGCATCAAATAGTAGATAGCTAGACTAAATCTATAGTAAGAGCACTATTACAAAAAAAAGTAAAAACACTTTCACTATGGAACAAAGAGTAGAATTTTGAAAGAGTATTAATCTGTGAAATTTTGTGGGATGAGAATTAACTGCTCTAAAATCTCAAGCTCTGGGATGAATATGTGGTATAAAATTCAAACACTCCAACACTCACTCTCTTGTGTAGGCTGCACTTTGTATACAAGACTAATGTGGGGAAATATATATAACTGGGAAGGCGAATAAAGAGCTTGACAAAAATGTAGAACCGAAAAGCTCCTGCTGTGATACCGTAAACTTTTGTAGGACCACAACCAACTTCTCTAAAATATTACACTGTTAGAAAAAGGCATGGTTTAATATTCAAATACTTCAACATAACCGAAGCCTATGGAGTTTCAATAGAATTTTCCTACACAACACCACCATTTAGTCATAGAATGATGTCATCTTTCCTTTAGCTATGACGGTACATGAAAGCAGCAGAAGTCCAAAAGTCACGCTTTGCAAAATTATGAAATTCATGGAAGACACTGTCACAGGTCGATCTCAACTTGAGACGATGGAAGGCTACCAAAATCAATTTTTCTTAGGATTTAATTTAAAAAATGGCTAATACTAGCAAAATGACTAAAGGAATGGACAGAAACATGTATGCAGCCACTGTTTCTGTCCAGCACAAGCATTTACCAGACAAAAGATGGGCGCCACACATGATGCTTCAGACCAATACTACAGAATATTGGGAACTACGAACAGGTCTCAGACGAAAAATATATTCATAGAAAAGTCAACTGATATGCAACAAAACTTGGCAATGCCACAAGAGCTATATAAAAACATTTTTCACAACATACCAGTCTTGGCACCAAGGCAGCCAATGTACTGACACAAAATGAAGATAAAGCCCCAAGACCAACCAAAGTGTTCATGTTTGGAGCCCCCTTCAAAAGGTTTCTCAGACCATCAAAGATAAGTCCACGGCCCGGACCAATCAAAGTGAACAATGATAAGGACAGATGAAACCCAGTTGAATGAAAAGCATGGATCCAAGGAGCCTTAGCATCAAAGAAATGTGAAAGATGGCCCAAGAGGCAAACAGCACATAGTGCCCACGAAACTGCAAGCTGGCGACCTGTAAAACAACAAAATTATGGTAAATGTTAAGATGTATAAAAAAAAAAGAATAATCAAAATGTTCTAAAAAGAATGCCTAGTTTTTTTCAATGATTTGGAAGAACAGAATGTCCACATACGAACCACTTTCTTGAGGCGATCATGCTTTTCATTCATTTTTCTCTCAAAAACTTTGAAAAAATCATCTCCTCCTGCATCTGCATTGTCAAATTACTGGCATAAGGTCTAGACTCCCGAGAGGAAATCATATACAACAGCATAAAGCTAAAGGAAGGATTTGTCTCGGTTTTGAACTTCTATAATTGAGCCCCTTTGAGACATGAAAGATTTTTTTTTTTTCCATTCTTTTTCAGCCAATGTAAAAGAAAAATGAGGTAAATTTGAAAAGCTCAACTGACCTCTTTGGTAGGTTCTGCTACCATACTTCCTAACTAAACCCTTAGAGACAATATAGAATATATTAAAGAGTGCAAATAAAGTTTAATTGGTAAATTTTGGGGTTCGTCCCATGCACATTCTCTTTCTACTCGTCCACATTTCGTCTCTTCTTCCGACCCTTTAATCCAGCTTTCTAAGTCCAAACTTAATTGCATGTGTTGCAAAAAGGTGGAGGGTGAGAACAGGATGATTGAAAGAATGAAAGTTGCTCGTTTTATCATTAAACATACCATAACACTTGATTGTATGTACTTCTGTGTATGGTTTATGCATGTGTACATAATGAACAAGCAAATAGCCTGTCCTACCAAATGTAAGAATCTAGTTATACTTGGAGCAACACCCTCCATCATTGCAGATTTTTCACCATGTCATGCATATGGAAAAAGAGCTGAAAAGGCAATTACTGCAGGTATTCCAAGCGCGCTCTTGAAATAGCAAGAATCTATCGCAAAAGTTTACAGGTCTGGATGGGAAAGTAGCAAAAAAGTTCAAATCAAATTGATAATACAACATTATTTTAAAGTGAACAGGATTCTTTGATGATGAGAAAGAGACAACAGCAGTCAGCAAAGAAGTACCATTTCTATTAAGCTATATTGAGACAGACAAACGAGCTACATCCAAACCTTAGAAGGTCAATGATGATTATGCAAAAGTTCTCCATCTGGATGTGATATGCACTGTTCCTAATAAGTTTATACTTTCATTAAGATCAAAAGTTCAGCACCACTCCAATTCAAATTGACTCTGTATGGCTTATTATTACCCAATACCTATATTTCAAATCGAGAGAATTAATTATGCACAACATCTACCACTCCTTATCTATCCTCAAGTGATCTGCCATTTACTTATTTCATGTTTTATCTTTGCAAATACTTTATTTATAAGGAATGGTCTAGTATGTACAAAAACAGTGAGAAAAACAGCATTAAGTCATTGAGAGATTAAAGCCCATCAATGCTTAAAACCAAGAAAGACAGAAGAATGTGAAGATTCAGATCCTTTCAACATGGAAGTCTTTCAAATAGAATGCTATTACTTATATGCTGGATAATATATTCTAACACAGGAAGAATTGAGTCTCCCTTTATGTGATAAAAATTTGAGTCAATCTTCGCAAGCTGCAGGAAGCACTAGTGGGCGGGATGTGTGTATGCCGAAGAGAGAGAGGGAGGGAGGATAATGCAATATATAGATGTAGTAATGCAAGTCCAGCAGCCCAATTTAACGAGTAAATTACCAGCTTGCATCATCATGAATGCCCCAAAAATGAGAGGAAAGTCATGGACCAACAGTGACAGTCCTCCTTTCAGATTGCAAGATAACATTCAACAATTTGCAGCCTTATTGCGGTCACGACATTACTGGCTGCTGACACTGTGCACTTAGTAATATCAAAATAAATGTAGGTTTTACAGACATAGTTTAGAATGAATTCTTCGCAAGTGTTGATAACTTGATTTTTATCAGGGGTCTTCTTATAAAGATATTCAACAAGTTCGATATCGATAAAGGTCATTTCATGAAAGTTGTTTTCTATTCTCCAGGATCATTTCCTAAATGTGCTTCAGGCAGTAAAAGACACAAAAATGTACAATCCGTAATTGACAAAGTAGGAACTACTTATATTGGGAGGTTCATAAAGCTACAAAGAAACAAGAAAGATCATGTAGTCAAAAATCAACTCGAAAGGGCCTGTGGTATTAACTTATATGTCAACTTCCATGTTGGTCCCCAAATCACATCATCCTCAGCCCCATGTTAGATCTTATTCTATACTTTTGCAGGATGTCTTGGATGCCCCGTAATAACAAAATAGTAAGCATTCAACTGATTTTAGACGACCCGCATATATTCCTTAAATAATCCTTTCTGGAATACAAGAGGGTAACCCAAAGACATTACAGTTGGAAAGCGGGTGAGATGGATAAAATACAAATCACTGCCTCACGTACAAATTCAAACCAACCATTACAAGATCATTCTTCCTTGTTCCTAACAACAACTAACTCAGATTTGCTTCCCCATTCACCCATCCAGCACTGATGATCTCGAACCAGTTCCTCGAGAGGCCACTGAAACTCACCTATTGAAGGATAAATTACAATAATTAATTGAGAACCTAGTTTTCATATCTGAGGTATGAGACTAGTTTCCTTACTCACAAGTTCAAATCATAGAAAGTTTCAGAACACAATGGAACAAGGACATACCAAAGTTCACTACAGTTACTCCTCACTTGGATCTTTATCATTCCTATGGTACAACATCGCCTTCAGTAGCTTCCTGACCTGCGACTCATTATCCATCTTCCCATCAACGCATATTACACAATGAACTTAAATAAGGCTAATGTCTCAACTAATTCAATTTGATGTTGCCATAACTCATAAGGTAAAAAATATGCTAGTTTTCTCTCACTTAGGAGGTTGCATGTCTATGTTATGATGTTAAAACATCTTTATCTCATTGATGAAATTTGCAGTCATAATGAGAGAAAGAAAGTTTGAGGCAAGACATTCACTATCCAGGCTCATGATGGAAGGATTTAGATGGAGAGCTTGAAGTTTCTTGCAGAAAAGAAGCTTAGATACAGTTAGTTTTACTCCTGCTTATAAAAAGCATATAAAATAGATCACCCAAACATTCTCGATAACTGGTATTCAAAGATGACTTATCACGAATTTTCAGTTACAGAAATTCAAAACTTTAGCAAGAAAAGGCTTTGAAATAAGAACTTTTGTACATTCAAATAATTCAGTTGCAGGAAACGTCATGGTACATGAAAAAACATTTTAAATTTCTTATGGAAGAAATGTTTATCTGTTGATTCATGTGAAACTTTTAGCCAGACTACAATTATTGCAAGACTAAAAAATAATGGGGTTTGCTATTTGACTAAATTGGATAGATTCTGACAAGCACGCCAGTGAGTCAGAATTCAAACAAGACCAGTCACCATTTATCTCTCCAGAACCTGCCTGACAGGATAATGCTTAACCACCAAAAGCAGCATGTATGGGATCCTAGAAATTAACAATTGCTGATAAACCCTCACTCGCAACATGTCACAATAGAACTGGAAGATAGGACCACCCAAAGTAAAGAGAAGTCCATAGGTACAAGTCAGTTGTCAAGCATCTTAACAAGTTATGCCGCACTTGATTGAATGAATTTAATACTTATAAAACTGTTTGTATCTGTAACAAGCCAAAGAGATATAGAAGCTTGTACTTCGAACTGGTGCAACAGAACCCATTCGATTAGCTGCCGCTTTGGTGAATAAAACTGCTTACCTCGAGGTTAGACTTAAAGCCACAATTTGTCAAGTGTTTTGCAAGAGTTTCTCCCAACTCTTTTTGCCAGTTAGGTACAGCCTTAGCTTCAGATACAGGCCATACAATTGCTGTCTCGGTTGTAAGATTGACACTGGCGGCAGATACTCGTGGCTGTCCAAAGTTAGAGCAGAAGAAGAGACGCAAGGTTAGAATCTTACCACAAAAAAATGACGAAATCCATTTCTCCTGCAATTCTTTCCACCCACATAAGAGATCATTTAAAACCTTTCTTCCCTTCACGTTTATGAGAGGACGAAAAGCGTAACCCAGTGGATGACGGTTCTGTCACACTAAGTTTAATTCAAGTTGACGACGATTTTCTTCATATAAAAAAAATGGACGATCCTAGAGTTTACTTAGAGTGTATAATAGCAAATTCTTTCAAGAATTACAAGAAAAACAAAAAGCAATGGTAAAACCTCACTTGATTTTCCAGAATTCTCTTCACGCTCGCTGCACATCCCCCACAAGTCATTCCCTGCATAGACGAAACAGAGTATCAACTGGCCGCTCAAAAAGAAACATGATATGCCCAACGGAATAACATCTTCAGCAATACAATGCAAAGAAAGTTGGACACACATAGACAAAATCGAAGCTTTAGCTTGTACATTCACATAAAGTGCGAGTCATAGAGAGAGAGAGAGAGAGAGAGAGAGAGGGGGGGGGGGGGGGGGTTTACTCCGACGTCGAGAATTATGACATCAGAGGAGACAGCTGAGGCCTCCTCGGCTCCATCCACGACCGATCTCGCCTTCCCATCCTCACCGTCAACTCCGCCGCCGCCGCCTCCTCCTCCACCGCCCGCGCCATTACCGCCACCC
>JAGVVM010000600.1:0-22290 GCA_019149425.1 Psidium friedrichsthalianum | reverse complement strand
CCAAAGTTTGCATTTGCAAACTCTATTTTTGACTTCTAGTCATTGTCGAGACCTAAATTCAAAATTCTAGGTCATAGGATTTTAATTATTGAACTAACACCATTCATCCCAAACTCTACAAAATCACACTTATTTCATTAATTTTTTAAATTCGAGCGTCACTAATCTTTTTTTGTAGATAGATTTAGAACGCTAAGTAATTAGCAGGAGAATTAAATTACTTTTACAAACCAGAGTTAAGAGTTCGGGACTTGATTATATTATTTAGTTCGATGTCCTTTCGAGCTATTTTTCTTTCATGAATAATTTTTTTTGTCCAACCTAGGTCCTACAAGGTTATCACATAGTTGCACCAATCATTAGTGAACTCTAGATCAAATAAGAGTCAAGAGAGCATGCACCATAAACCTTTTTTTTTTTTTTCGATTCTAATATGAATGCATAGAATGCTTATTTTATTCTAAATGCTAAAATTTCATGGATGCAAATGCAGAGACTACGCCAGATTATGTGCAAGTTAATCAAATAATATACAATAAACTAAGGTTTACCGTAACTTAACTAATTACATCAAATTAATGAAAACCTACATGCGATTCTATATGAAATGCAAGCTAACATGCAACCTAATATGACATGGCAAAGATGATGATATAGAAGAGTGATGACATAGCAAGGATGACATGGCAAGGGTGACATGGCAAGGATGACATGGCAAAGATGATGTGGCAAGGATGATTTTTTGGAAAGGATGGATTTTTTATTTCGGATGAATGATTACCTAAACATACAATATGCCAAATCAATGCTTATCTGCATATTTTGGGTTTAAATTAGCCTAAACCCTAATATATTAAAGATAGATTATTTAAACATGAAATTCTATTTAAACATGTAATTTTAGCCTAGAATGCAATCTAACCTAAATATTTACAAAAAAGATTAGATATGCATTAACACATGATGCTAATGGAAATTTTATCTAACACGAATGGATGAATGCATTATCCTTTTTTGTAAAATTTGCCATAAAACGGATATATTCTAAAGATATATAGCAATCAAATCAATTTCCAACAAGGCAAGAAATATTCAAAATATGCCAGTCAATTTGAATTATTTCGCTATATTCGAATCCAATATTCTTCTATCTATAACGGATCGAATATATTGACTTGTGTTTGGACCCTTCCCTAAGGAATATTCTATCATAGTCTTATGGATAGACTTTTTCGGTTATACAGCAAGTCTCAAATTATGAAAGATTTATAATCAAACCTACAAAGTTAATTAGACAAATTTATTCCAAAACACTCCATGATTTGCAAGGAAATGTGAAATTTTTTAACAAGGCAAGTGAATAACCAAAATCGATATAGGATTTACCTAATCTTTCAGGTATACTCTTTCTCGATTTGAATTTCGCGCCAAGCTCGTTGACTAGTCTTTTGAGCTTCACAGAGCTGTCGGCTAGGAACACGTTCGGTGGTAGACTCGCACACACGGACACGACTAAAAGGGCTACTGTAGCTCGCGGTTAACTCCGACTGGACCAGGGGAACCAGACCGAACACACAATTGGATTGGCACTCGGATTGAGATGAATTCGGGACTATCTTGCTAGCTCTCGGCTTGTCAATCCGGTACCTCGATGTTGGACAAAGCAGGAACTCCAGGGGACAGCAGCAGATTTGAATGCGAAACACAGGGAACTCGGCCTTGATCAAAGCTGGGATAATCGAACCAAACGGCTGGACTTTGAGCTCGGCAGCGGCATGAATGGGCGGTAGAGGCTACTGGACGGTGTCGCCAAAGCTGCGTAATAGTGGCTTGGACAGCTCATGAGCAGTGCATGAGTGTAGGAGGGTGGCACACTTGGAGTACTCGCGGAGGACCGGTCGGACTCTCTCGCCGAATTCCCTGCTATTCCACTTTCTTTGCTCTCAAGTTTTTCTGAGCAAGAATTCATGTCCTCTACCCTAGACATAAGTGTTATATGGGCAAAAATGTTGCAAACTTGGTGCCTAAACTTTAATTATCACGAAAGAGACCCCTAATATAAATCTGATTTAATGAAGCCTCGAGGGGCCAAACTGCATAAATTAAGGACCAAACTTCGGCGCATAAGTACATATGGATAGGGCAGCCGAAAATCATATATGACGTGAGCTTATTGCGCATTTTTGGGGCTCAATTTAGTCTTCTTCTGATGAATTAACCATTAATTTAAAACCTTTTCTTTTAATCCAATTTGGGCGGGCTAAATTAAGCTCAAGATAGGCCCTAAAACCGAAGAAATTTCGGTTCTCGCTCTTTGATATGCCTCAGCCGAATCTTATGTGAGCTCGGGTTCACCGTCTATCAATTAGGCCTCAATTCCTTATCGCTAGTCCAACTGTAATGCATGATTAATAATAAAAAATTAAAAAGCATGACGAATTATTTTTTTCATAGGAATTAAAATTTAACTCCTGATTTTTATGCAAAATAAATGACCAAAATTTAGGTGTCAACGGTCATTCAATCACGTCTCATTCAATCTCTCTGTCCATGTCACGCGCAATGCATAGAATGTCTTCAACACACACATTCACTTCAGGCAGTACAGAGAATAATGCGTGATTATGTATCGGCCAAAATTCTATTTGTAAAACTCTTTTAAGAAAAATGCATAACACTTACGAATCAAGGCTTAATCGAGAAATCGCGGTATTGACAGGGCGTTGTGGGATGCTGATCCGTCCCTCACGTAAACATTCCTCTTAGCACACTTAGAAATAACTCATTAGAGGCTTCAAGCCCCGTTTCACGAGTTTAATTTTTTGGGTTCAGCCCTCATCTTTGTCATACATTTTCTTCGGTTCGAGCTTTTGCATTTCTTTCACATGTGTTTGGTTATACGAACTATTTCTTATTCTTTTTGCTAACCTCGATGCTAGTATTTATTTATAGGGAAAGTTATCCAAAATTCTTACCAATTCAGTCCTGAACCTTTTAATTTTAACAATTAAGTCATAAATCTTTCGACATTTTACTAATTGAGTTCATTTGATCAATTTTGGCTAAAAATTGCTGATGTGGATGCCAGCCATCTTACGTGGCACGACCGGCTCTAGCATCGATAATTTTTAGTAATATTTTAATATTTTCTAGAAAAATTTATTTACTTTATTTATTTTTCTTTTCTTTCTGCTTTATTTTTATTTTTCTATTCAAAGGGCTAGTTAGCTAAGGGCTAGCGACCTCCGCTGCCCTCACTGTGGCCCCTCGCTAGCTATAGGTGAAGGTTCGTCGCCCTTGGTGAGGACGGCGAGGGTTGGCAAGAGCCGCGACACCCTCCCTGTGGACCGTGTTCCCTCAACCAAGGGGCGACAACCCCTGCTGGCCCTTAGCTAGTGGCCGAGGGCCCTACCAACCCTTTGATCCAAAAAGGAGAAAAAAAAAACCAAAGAAACAATCAAAAATAAAAAAATATTAACATAAGTCAATAAGTGTCCACATCAACACCGGCTATGTAGGAATGTCGGCATCTACAACAATGATTTTCAATCAAAATTGGTCAGATAGATTCAATTGACAAAAGATAAAAAGGTTAAAAGTTTATCAACATGATGGAAGTTTAGTATTCGTAGAATTTTTTCAACATGATGCTCATGCCTAGGCCAAAATGCTCGAGACCAATTTCACTACGTATCGAAATATGACCTAGAACGTTTTTGGCAAAAGTTCCACAAAATTACACATTATCTATACCAACAATGGCTGGCAAGGGCAAGCTTCACCAGAGGGCCCTCCCCTTTGCCCAGCTGGAGGAAGAAGAAAGGAAAAAAAAACTGTAAGAAAAAAAAAGAATAAAGGTATAGATAAATAAATAAATAAAAATTTTGAAAAAATTTTAAAGTGTCATTAAAAATTATACACGCTAACAATTTCTAACCAAAATTAGCCCAATGAACTAAATTGGCACAAATACAAAAAGTTTAGGACTCAATTGACAAAAAAAAAAAAGTTTATGACTCAACCGATAGAACTGCAATAATTTTATGACTTTTATGGTTATTTTTTCAATGTTGTTCACAGCTCGATCCCAACCACTTGAAAGAAGAAAGAGCCCGGCCGCCTCACCGGTACCGAGGAGAAGCCGAAAAGTATCAGCGGCCGGATGGCTTGGGAAGAAAAGCCGCAGGAGATCGGAACATTTCGGATGAAATCGCACTCGGGCCTATCGTGTGACGTTCCTGAGTCACTTTTTCAATCGTCATGTACATCCTCTTTCCTCTTGCGCCCCTTGCCCTATGGAGAAGTTCCTTCACAATAACGACATTATCCTGCGACCTTCTCCCAGGTACGAAACTAGCCAAAAACGGGCTAATCCATTCCATCAGGAAGGGTCTAACCCTATTGCAAACAATCTTAGTGATAACTTTGTAAACCGGATTGCATAAACTTATAGGCCGAAATTGATTTAAAGTCTAGGATTTTGGCATTCGAGGATTAACACGAGCAGCTTGTCATTAATCCAGTGGTATATGCCCGGATTGGAATATGAATTTCACGAGGTCACGACGAGATTCGCCAACTATGTTCTATTGCTTTAGCGGAAGACCCCAATGTAATCCTGTTGACACTTAGATTTGCGTTTGAACACCTCATTCATATCACAAAAAAATAGGGATTGAATTCATTGATAACGACAGCAGTCGACCCTAAAAAAAAAAAAATCGAAATCGCATAATTTGGCATTCACGTTTATATTGCACAATTTAGATATTATGTTTTCGGAATAGCGTGTCCAGTCGAATTAAACATTTTGGCCCCAATTTTTTAAATGAGCTAGGATTTAGAGCAGAGAAGGCTCTAAGTTCCTTTGTATTTTCAAGACCAAGCCCGGCCGCACGAGATAGGCCCCTATGAAATTCGCCCAGCCACTTTTTTTCCCTTTGCTTGGTCGAATTCTACAGGTGAAATGTCATGCGATGTTCTAAATTAAGAAAGTACAAAACATGAGATAAGGAATCTCAGCTAACACAATTAATAAATTGATAATTTTCTTAACAAAACTTCAGATATACTCATGGAAATCTTGGCTCAAGCAAACGAGGATCAAAGAAGGGTTGAGATTATTGTACGAGCCTACTCACTTTCTACTTTGATTTTGTTTGGATATTTGTCCCCTAGTGCATTCATAACCCGAACCAAGAATGCGGACCGACTCATCTCGAACATGGTTAAATTCGAACCAATACCCTTTTGCCTTCAACTTTGGTTTAACGTTTTCGTGAGTATTTCCCAATTCGTGCCGTTACTAACATTTGCTTTGGTTTATTTCGATGGAGATGTTTGATGAGATTGTTATGTAATCTGACTACATTATCATGTTTTTGAAATTTTGGGTCTTAGTTTGGATCGATGTCACTGCATAATAGGTCACGCGCAATTTGCATCAGGATTAATTTTCAACTGATCGTTATCAGATGCTACCAAAAAGGCTAACTCAATCGACTTAGGTATATATCACTATCTAACTATAGTAAAAGAGATTTTCACCATAACGGCATAAGCACATCTTCGATTATGTCCAATTGCGAATCGGCACCTATCCGCGAAATTAGAATGAGACTATAAAAGGGTTTGATTTTCTCTTCTACTTCGACTCCTTGCCCCTGGGAGCATTCTTTTCTCACAAGTCAATTGACGTTTTGGGGGGAACAATCACTTGCTCAAAATCGGACCACGTCACGATGCTCACTGACCGACCAAAAACGTGCGGTCACAAATTGCGTCGCCAGGATCAGATGGCGTGGCTTCGTTACGTGCGATCATTGTTCACCACGTGAATTTGGGGGAAAAAAGAAACAAAGGGTCCTGTTTGTTGGACGATCTTCGCTTTGACCAAATTCTTCATTTGGAAGGGGAGAAGATTGGTGGGCCACTGCGACTATACTTTAAAGCAGATGATGAAGCATCAAATCTGCGAAATTGGACTAACTTAAAAGTTTGACTATACGTGCGTTCAAAATGGAAAATCTTCGCACTTAAAAATAAGTGTTAAATCTTGGAATAGTGCCATTAGTATCGGAGATTACAGATTAATCTTTTGATTCTTGACTGTTAGTGGGGGGGCTTAGAATAGAAGGTTTCTAACAAGATTTTGATCCCATGAGAAATAGAAAAGGCTGGAATTCCCAAGATGACGGTGTGAAATTTGAGATTTTCAACAATAGGAATCTCTTTACGATAGATCGAATGTACCATACAATACCGCGATGTGCATCGTGATTAAGTATAAATACGTCATAAGATAAAGTAAGATTACTTTCTAAGGATGCGTCGATTCGTTATAAATCGATATAAAAAAAAAAGGTCTTGAAAAAGAGGTTATGCTATGCATTGTTATACCTTAAAATTTTCATCCATGTCTCCATCTACTTCCTTTTGTCGTGTTATAAAGTTTAGGTCTGACAGCAGCACCCACTAATATTAGTTTAAACAGGTAGCGCAAAGAAAGACATTAGAATAAAAAAATTCAAGCAAATTATTGACATAATTCTCGAGTTTGACCCCGTAAGGAAATCTCATCCAAGTAATTTTCTAGTTTAAGTCTTTTTTTTTCTAGTTTTAGTATGGTTTCTAAAAAGGGTTTCGTCTTTTGCATTCGACTATAATGCATTTAAGAGATGGATTACATATTAGAGTGAAAAAGATGAATGTTAAGGATTTTCGCAAATTGAGTTCTTTTCGGTGAGATGGCATTTGCTTTTGGGTGTAATTTAAGAAGCAAAACGCTTCATCAATTGCAGGATTGTAAATTCCGTGAATTGCTTGGTGGCTGACTCTTCCTGTGGCATGGTTATAAACTCTATGTGCTCTCCCCATGTATTTCTTAGATTTGAATAATTTGACAACTAGTTTTGTCGTAGTTATCTTTATAGATCTAGGAAGGGCACTCGAATCTCTTTAAATCAAAGTCAACTGCCTTTTCCTATTCAAGTTTTAGCCTATGGCAAATTCCAAATGGTGGAATCAGGAATGTACTTGGCTAACAATAGCCAAACCAATTGTTGTCCATCAGTCTATTTTTCATTTACTCTTACGGGTCCCATCCTTTCTGTAATTATGCAATTGTTATTTACACGATGATTTATACTGTGAATAAAGTGCATGAACCGATTAAAAGAGTCATCACAACATCTATCACAGCAAAGAAAACTCGTTAAATGCTTATCGATTCTTGTTTCGAGGATCGTAATTCATGGTTATTCATTCTTTCGGAAACCATCAAAATGTGATAGAAAGACATTTTTTGTGAAGAGTTGCATTTGCATGAACAGCGTATACTGTAATTTTTTTTTCAAAATTGAAATGTGTACGCTGCTTTGTATATGTAGAGTTGTCTAAGAGAACAAATTATGATAAGGGCACGCACCTTGACAAGTACTTTGACAAAAAAAAAAAATTCGGATATAATAATTTCTACGTTATATGGCACCTCTTTACACATTTTACATGGATGTCGGTTTGGATTGGGTAAGGTAAGACCAAGAATCGCTCTCTCTCTCTCTCTCTCTCTCTCTCTCTTCACAAGTTGAGAGAGAACAAGAACGAAAGCAGCCCGTGGGGAGTGATAGAATCAGCAGTAGCTGGAGATATTTGAGGGAATGCGAGTACCAGTTTCAGAGATCCTGGGCTTCCCTCTCGTTCTCTAGTCTATACTCTCGCACCCACTTTTTCAAGGTAACCTATTCATCTTCTTCTAATCTCTCTCTCTCTCTCTCTAGGATGAAGTTTTTCTCGGAATGTGCTTAGAAAACCGTCTGAGAAATTTCTGGGTTCACAGCATTCTTCTTCTCTAGTTCAAGATCTTGAAAATCCTATACCCAGAAAGAAATAAAATCCACAATTTCCATGACAAGATTTTGTGTTCAAGCTCTCCACCATGTTCCATGCATTTCAACGGGCACCCCCTTATGACTGCTGAGAGTTTCCATTTACCCCAGGCGCGACGGATTGCATTGGCATTCATTTGACGGTCTCTCTCTTCTTTCTCCTTTTCTCTGGGAATCAAGATTAGGGTATCTGTCGAGGAAATATTGGGGAGAAGATGAAAGTGGGGGTGATTGGGGCGGCGTGAGCGGCCTCGTGGCGGCGTACGAGGCGGCGAGAGGGGGAGCGAAGGTGGTGCTGCACGAGAAGGAGGACTACTTGGGCGGCCATGCCAGGACCGTCTCCTTCGACGGCGTGGACCTGGACCTCGGCTTCATGGTTTTCAATCGCGTAAGTCTTTCAACCCTCCATCTCCGTTCTTCTCCTCACGTCTTCCGCCCACCATTATCGTCCCCGCATTTTCTCCACTTTCTTGAGTCCACCTCCTCTCTGCTCGGACCAAACATCTCGCGACAGATAAGAGCGACGTTCCCGTCATTACTCCAAATCGCCATTGCTCGTCCTCTTTCCTAGAAAGTACAGTAAGAATCATTGTAAGTGGGGTTTAGGGAGGTGAGAAGGCAATCGAAAAGGTTAACTTTCTAACTTTATTTGCAGATTTAGAAAGTCACAGTGCCTTTCACCACGTGTATATGTTCGATTTTCAACCTTTTTGTTTTTTCTCTGTTTTTACAACATACATATTTTTCTCCTTTTTTTTGCCATCTTAAAAAATCCAAGAAGATAAAGCTGATTTCGTAACTATTCTCTCTATTCGCCGTGAATCGATGGTAGAGTAAGGGGTGGCCCCTACCTGCCTAACCCTCCATAGGCAATTGGATTAGTGAACTATCCCTAGGTTTCGTCGTCCTACCTATTGCACTCTATCGGCCGAGGCCTGTATATTCGGAAACCTGAATTCGAGATAAGTATGTTGTTGCTGCCCGTTGAGTCTCCGGTACCACAGCATCCATTCGGAGTGGCGAGTGGAGATACAAAAAAAAAAAAAAATTCTGTGAATTCTTAACATTTAGTACGAGTATAGAGCGGAATTGATTATGATATGGAACTTTTGTTTTTTGGTATTACATGAAGAGGAAAGAATTGAAAGAAAAGGGCTTCCGAGGGAGAGTTGGGTGGTCCACCCCTGTGCACGTACGTGTCGTTCTAAGCATTAAAAGTTATTTGCTAACTAGGCTAGCCAACCTATTTACATGAGGATCTCGGTTATTAAAATATAAAATATGAAATTATATGGAGTTTAGTCCACTGTTAATCTATTTGGGTAACCTTATGTCTCGAGGAGAATCTCGAAGAGTAAATTCGTGCATGTCCCTGATTATCATCTGCTAAAGGGAGGCTAGCACGTTTAACAAGGACAATGAGACGATTCAAGAGTCTCAGATACTTTGTTTTCAGCATGAAAATGTTTTGACACATTATTTTTGAACATGTCCCACTTGTTTGAACAGACATGTACTATTGTCCCCCAACCCGTCTTCCGAATCGCTTTAGAAAATTTATTGTCGAAGGTAATCCATTGATCGGAAAATTAAGACAGAAAATGTACCTTTTGAATGGCGTTGTCTTTCTCTCCGGTACTGTTCGTTGATTTTGACGTAAGACCAATCCATGGGCAGTGGGGACGGCATTGCAACATGGGACAATGGCCATGAAAAGTGCACAGCTAAGCCAGTTTGCCATGTTCTTCTTGGATTCGGAGCAAGTTGCATCTTATTACCCTACTACTTCTTGTCTCACCCTTTTTTTTTTTTTTTCTGGTGTTTGTGGTGGGTTTTTGAAACGGGTCATGAGATCACCGATGTGACACGAACGGAAGCCCTAGGCTCGACTAGTATTGCCCACAAACGATTGTTTGGTGAATTTATATTGGACCCAAGTGAAATCCGCATGAAAACTCATCCAATTTTACGGTAGATCCCGATAATAATTTCTCATTACTCGCACTTTGGAGCTAGGGCAGATCTGCTGGCCTGCTGGGGTGGTTGCCCGGGCTCACCAATCCAACAAGGTTTAGAGCTGAAAAAACAAAAACAAAAACAAAAAAAAGGCGGGTTTTCGCCTAGTTATATTTTCTGTATTTGGGTAGATTTCTTTATGTTTATACTTCTACTACAGAGAAAGGAGTTCCATGACTACAACGGAACAATCATTTTCAAACCGAGAATAAAAATGACTGGATCTGGTCTTAGTCGGGCTGCATAACAATGGCCCGGCTAGTCCTTTTCCGGGCCCGGGTTTGGGGCTGGGCGGGAAAATGTGTCGGCGTGGAGAGTGCGATTTCAATCGTTGAGAGAGCAGGCAATCTCTAAGTTTGTATGCATGGATAGCATTTGCTCTTTATCATGTATGAGATCAGTGATGAGTATGCTGTTGATCGGTTTGCACCCTCAAGACATGGCATATCACCGAATAAGTCTTCAGCCATTAAAATGTCTATGAGTAGCTACAACCATCGAATTTTGTCTCACAGAATAACTCGGATCCGATGTACCACTAATGGCACTGCATATGTCGTCTGTAACGTGAGTTCAAGCCATCGATCTGTTATTCTGTCGCTTGGAGATCATGGTACTTATTTGGCATCTTAGAGAAGTAATTTTCATCGTTACTAGTTTTGAGCAACTTCTAATGCTGGCTTGAATCACGGGGTTCTCGTGCAGGTTACGTACCCTAATATGATGGAGTTGTTTGAGAGTCTTGGAGTGGAAATGGAGATATCGGACATGTCATTCTCGGTCAGCTTGGACGAAGGCCGAGGCTGTGAATGGGGAAGCAGAAATGGTCTTTCGAGTTTGTTTGCCCAGAAGACAAATGTGTTGAATCCTTACTTCTGGCAAATGCTCAGAGAAATCATCAAATTTAAGGAGGACGTCCTCAGGTAAATCAAGTCTTTTTAGTGCTCATTGGGGGGTCATCTACATTTCTGTCTCTGGTTCTCTGAGCTGCTTGCAACTCAGATCGATGATAGCGATCATAATCCTTCATCCCAAAGAACTGCTGCTAATCGTTTGCAATCTTGCCAACGATCTTCCCGCTATCAGAAGTAGGAAATATCAATAATGAATTGTGATTGCCAGCTAAATTGATCACGGATGATATCAGTGTAAAGAGTGGTTTGTTGAAGCCTAATTTGTTGACAATATGCTACACTGTTGACGAGAGATTTCGAAGTGTTCGAACAACGATATGGTCATTTTTTAAAGAATACTCCAGGACATTCTATGCATTTGATAGCAGGATAAGATGATTAGACACCAAATGTTGTCTCGAAAATGGTCAATATTCATTCTCAAGGTAGAATATCCTACATGACTTTGCAAATTCATTGAAAAGAATATGCCAATCTTCAAGTTCTTGCATCCTATCGTACGCACAACCAGACAATCACCGGCATTCACTCTTTTTGATGCCTGATTATTTTTGCAGTTACCTAGAAGGACTTGAGAGCAATCCCGACATGGATCGCAGTGAAACTTTGGGACAGTTTATCAAGTCACGGGGTTGCTCTGAATTGTTTCAACAGGCTTACCTTGTGAGATAGTTGAATCAGTGTACTCCGTCATATCCTTGATTTTTTAATCATATAACAAACTCTGTCCTTGGCTTATTCGAAGAATGTAGATATATGGCAATTACCAACTAATTTTATCTTCCTACAGATCCCAATTTGTGGTTCAATCTGGTCTTGCCCCTCGGAGGGAATCATGAGCCTTTCAGCCTTCGTGGTTCTGTCCTTTTTCCGCAATCATCATCTGCTTCAGGTAGGTCAGCTAATGACAAAAACCATGTTTTGCAGTATCGGATGTCCTATCAACCAATTCTCTGCTGCTTAAGTTGGTAGCATTTTGTATCAGTAAGTTGATTCTTTGCAGGTTTTTGGCCGCCCTCAGTGGCTTACTGTCCGAAGACGCTCGTGTTCTTATGTCAATAAGGTGATGATAATTAGTATATTCAGTAGTTTGAGATGGAAAACTGGAAGTTCTTGGTCATAATTTTTCCTCTTCAAGCCCTATAAAAAAATCCGATGAATTAAAATGTAAATATTTGTGAGTTCAGGTCAGAGATGAGCTTGAGAGAAGAGGGTGTGAGATAAGAACAAGTTGTGAAGTGCGATCCATCTCAACTAGTGATGAGGGTAAGTACTTGCTGTGTAAGTTTCATCCTTCTCTGCATTTTCATGTCACATGACATGGAACTAGACCAGATGATTCAGGCATGACAACTAGATTTTAATAGTAGGTATATTCAAGAATCATCATGACAACTTATAGTTTTGGTCCTTTTAGTCCGCGATTTATCGGTAACAGAAGGAGATTGAACAGGATGTGTTGTCCTAACTGGAGATGGTTCTGAAGAAGTTTATGATAAATGTATCATAGCAGTCCATGCACCGGATGCTCTGAGATTGTTGGGAGACCAAGCTACTTATGATGAGATCAGAGTACTTGGTGCATTTCAATATGCCTACAGGTATAATTGGTTAATATGTACCTTGCGCATTTTTGGATAGCATTTTTATGACTAGTATCTGCAAATATACTGCTGGAGAAACGTCCAATTGTCTACAAGGCCACGGTTAGTTGATGTAGGATGGAACAATGGTGTCCACAGTGTTATCGTTGTCGATTGCATTTTCTTTAAGCCTTCTGCTTGGGAAATTTCTTTGGCGATCTTCTTTTAGCTTTCTATAACTAAGACAGAATGCAAAACCATCAGTACATTTTTCTATTGGCAGCGAGATTTATCTTCATCATGATAAAACTTTCATGCCCAAAAACCCAGCAGCGTGGAGTGCGTGGAATTTTCTAGGGAGTACTAAAAATCAAGTGTGCTTGACGTATTGGCTCAATGTGCTTCAGGTATGGCAAATATGCTTTGCTGATTTTATTTCTGATTCTGCTGTGCCCTTCAGGATCTATTGTGCTACAAACTTTTGCTACATATCGCCTTAAAATAAAAGAAGTGAAACTTGCAGATGTCATGGGGTGCATGAACTACACTAAATAGTGTTAGGTCTATATGCATAAAGTTGTTAACGCCTACTAAAATTTTAGCAACATTGCATCTTCGTGACGTGCATTCCACAACATGTTGAGAATTGCCATGGTTTGACTGCCTCTAGAACTCCCTCCTTTCTGTTGGCACCGGTTTCAGCATGACCGATGCTCTTTTCTTGTATTGGGCCTGTCAAAATTTGCAGAACCTTGATCAGAAGGATTTGCCATTTCTCGTGACCCTCAATCCTTCACATGAACCGCAAAACACATTGCTTAAGTGGTGCACTGGCCATCCAATTCCATCTGTTGCCGCATCGAAAGCTTCACTCGAGCTAGATCAAATCCAAGGAAAAAGGGGAATTTGGTTCTGCGGAGCATACCAGGGTGAGCCTTTCCATTTCTATAGTAGCGCTGGTGATCATCTTCTGAGCAATGCTGAGAGTATTACTAATTTCTTTGCATGTAATAAAGAATACTCGTGCAAGGTTCTTGACATCTTTCTTGTGGTTACATTTTGAATGAGGAGGGTCCTAAGTTTTGCCTAGTTGGTGAGTCAATTTTGTATGGGCTTTGCTCATAAAGTTGCTGTAACTTCAACCTTTCGGCAGATAGAATTTTTTAATTTCTTGGACTCAGATCGCCAAGGGCACATAGTTGTATATGTCATGACCAACTTTTCTTATTCTTCTGTCAGGGTATGGCTTCCATGAGGATGGATTGAAGGTATATCTCTCTCTCTCTCTCTCTCTCTCTCTCTCTCTCGATCGATCGATCGATCGATCGATCGACTAGTTGGATATGCAATTTTAAGTCAGGGGACTTTTTTGCAGGCTGGCATGGCTGCTGCACATGAAGTGATTGGACAAAGTCCTCCTGTTCTCGAGAATCCTCGGCATATGGCTCTTTCACTCAAGGAAATGGGGCACGCCTTTTTGTTACTAGATTTCTCGGACGTTATATTACTACTGGCTCAGTAACGTGAGTATACTACTACTTATCATGATAACTGCTTGCTCGTAGCGTACATCTTTCCTTGTCTTATTTCTCTGTAGAGCCTTAGAAATGTTAACTGTCATTGCTCTGAATCATTCTCTTAGTCAACATCTTCTCGTCTTACTGTCTGCTCCTCCATTTTCATTAATAGCTTAGAACAGAATATGCGAATTTATTTGTCAGTAAGAATGATTTTGCAGAAAAAATGAAAATTGTTCTTAAGGACTTACAGCTTAGGGGAACGTTTTCCAGAATCACCTTGCTGTAATTATTCTTTCATGAGTGGCAGTTTATTAGAGGAAGGAGGCACCATGTTTACCTTTGAGGGAACCAGGAAAAGATGTCCTCTGGCGGTTACTTTGAGGATCCACAGTCCACAGTTTTACTGGAAGGTATTGTTCTATCTTTACACTCGACTACCGCCCACGCCGGATAAGACTATTAAGGACCCTTCTATGAGTAAAGTCCGGTTTTTGCTAGTTCCTGCTGAGACCCTTTTGTGTCTTGTTAACAACTATTTTGGTTTTTCAGGTCATGACTCAGGCCGATCTAGGCATAGCAGATGCATACATAAATGGTGATTTTTCTTTTGTAGATAAAGATAAAGGTCTTCTAAATCTTTTTCAGGTAACAGACCTCATTTTCCAAATGCCGTACCCTTTGAACTTGTCGAATGCTTCATCACTTGTCAACAATATGTATAATCGCAGATTCTCATAGCCAACAGAGATACTGATACTACCGTCTCGAAATTAATTAAGAAGAGGTACTCAATAATTTACTAAATGGAACCAACTGCTTCGGACCTTGTATGATCTGGTTAAAGATACTAAACCGGTGGATGCACCTTTTGATTAGGGGATGGTGGACGCCAATGTTATTAACAGCTGGTATTGGTTCGGCTAAGTACTTCTTCAAGCATGTATCAAGGCAAAACACTTTAACACAAGCTCGCAGGAACATCTCCCGGCATTATGATCTGGTAGATACTGTATTCCTAATCTTTTTTCCCAGCATTTTTTCAAGAGAACAGGAGGAGCCAGAATATGTTGTCAATTTCTCAGCATTGATGTACATCAAAAGCAAGAATGTGCTTGTACATATGATCTGATGTAATTCTAGGATTTACATTTTGTTATGTTGGCAGAGTAATGAACTTTTTTCGCTGTTCTTGGATGAGACTATGACATACTCATGCGCGATATTCAAGGTCAGCAACAACAAACCTGTTATGATCAGAGTCAATAAAAATATCCATGTCTGAATGAAGTCTGGTTGCTCAAAATAATGACGCGTTCTTGTTCTGTTGAAAAATTTGAAGATGGCAGGCGAAGACCTAAAGGCGGCACAGATGAGAAAGATCTCTCTTTTAATTAAAAAAGTAAGTTTTACTTGCACTTAGTTGTGGGCTGCCTGATCGTTAACCTTCGACCGTGTTGTGACTAATGCTTTGCCTTATCCAAATGTAGGCGAGAATCGAAAAGACGCATGAAGTTCTTGAAATCGGCTGCGGCTGGGGAAGCTTGGCCATTGAGGTTGTCAGGCAAACCGGATGCAAATACACAGGCATTACTCTGTCAAAAGAGCAACTGAAGTATGCCCAATTGAGAGTGAAAGGAGCAGGGCTTCAGGTACCCAATCTACTAGCATTTTGAACTTGAAAACTTCATTCTGTCCAAGAGATCATGTATTTCCTTTTGATGCAGGACCGCATCACATTTCTTCTGTGCGATTATCGCCAACTCCCAAGTACCTACAAATATGATAGGATCATTTCCTGGTGAGTTTGTCTTTCCTTAGTATGGTTAAACAGTCCAAAAGAGATGCTTAAAAGACTCACTCTTGACGGAATGAATTCAACAGCGAGATGATAGAAGCAGTCGGCCACGAATACATGGATGAGTTCTTCGGCTGTTGTGAATCAGTGCTAGCCAAAGACGGACTTCTTGTTCTACAGGCGTGTGACTTACACCAGTTTTGTGGCTCCAATTATTTTTTCGAAAGTAAAATATTTTCTTACCTTTTTTCACTGGTGTGTTAAATTCCACTAGTTCATATCCATACCCGACGAGCGGTATGACGAATACAGGCGCAGTTCAGACTTCATAAAAGAATATATCTTCCCCGGTGGCTGCCTGCCTTCGTTAAGCAGGATAACATCAGCTATGGCCTCCGCTTCCCGACTTTGGTACAATTGTGTTACGTTTAAGTACGTAAGTTTCTTTGTTCTTCTTCACTTCATCTAACAAAGATCTTCCGCCACAGCGTGGAGCATCTGGACAACATAGGAATCCATTACTATCAAACACTTCAATGTTGGAGGAAGAACTTCATGGAGAAACAGAGGTGACTAGTGACAGGATGCTGCAATCACTCTGGTACAATTTCTCTCGATTTAGTCGGCAATTCATGACGGTTTTCTCCTTTTGCAGGAAAATATTGGCTCTGGGATTCAACAAAAAGTTCATAAGGACGTGGGAGTACTACTTCGACTATTGCGCAGCTGGTTTTAAGTCGCACACGCTCGGAAATTATCAGGTAATGCATCGTTATTTTATGTGTACTACTTTCTTTGCCCGTGACGGGAGAAGTTTGCTTACAAATGCACTTTTATAATGGAGATTCCTCTTCAAAGTGTAATTTTCTATGAACTTTGAGATGCAGATTGTGTTCTCACGCCCAGGAAATGATGCTGCACTCGCCGATCCGTACACGTGTTTCCCGCCCTCTATTTGATCTTTTAGTTGCGAAGTGACTAAGCCCGACCCAATTGAGCCTGCTCACAATGGATTCCCTCAGGGTCATTCATCAGCCCTTGGTTCCTGGGAAATTTTTCTCGCTTCTTTCAGTGATTCAACATTCTTGGTTGTGAACACCATATTCAAACGTGCAAGTTGATCGGTCGAGAGGACAATTCTCTTTTCGTTGTCCAGAATGATACTCGAATCGGCACAGATACTAATTCAGACAAGGAATTGGCCTAAATTCTTCTTCTGCAACTTGTAGCAATATTCATCTGCATTTGAAGGTGCAAAAAGTATGCATTTCTCAATGCCTTCTCATTGATCACCTCTCCCAACTCAACAAGAACTTAGTTCAATTCAATCTTTCTTTCCATGTTTGCATTCTCCATTGAAGCCTTAGAATTTCTTGTGCACTAAACCAAATATAGTTTGATCGACGATTATGGACAAAGGGTTAACTCGGAGGTACACCACTGAAGATATTGATGGAGATTCTCGAATATGATACGACACCAAACTAAGAATAAAGCAGAAAAGAGAATTACTGATTTGTGTGTCACTCAATTTATAATTATCTAAAGAAACATAATGTTATAATTGTTAGAAAGTACAATTTTATAGATGGAGGGAGACCACATGAATATAAAAAGTATATAGGACTCATTATGAAGCAATGTGGGATAACAATTTCAACAATAATATCAATTGCAATTCAAGAGGACATCCAGAATATCTTAAATTGGGGGAAAAAAAAAGGTAGAGTGATTTGTATTTGTTAGAGCTTTCCTCTTGTCTAAGAGCTTTCCTCTATCTTATGAGCAGTAAACCCTAATTCCCAGTTTCTTCGTCTACAATCCCCTCCCATGGATAAATCAAGCAATGAACCCACCCCCAAAACCATACATCCCGAATCTCATTAACCAAGAAAACATCTTTGGTGTTGTAGTTGAACTCAAACCCTTGTCCAAACTTTCAAACACAACAGCCATTCTTCCTTTGTCCATCTCTTATCCATCTTCTTTCCAAACATAATCCATAAATCAAACCCTCTCTCAATCTATATCTAGGAGTTTTTTTTTTTTTTATGTTGTCCCAAAGAAAACTGCAACACAGCTCCCCCAGTAAGAAGACTGAAGCAGAAGACTATAGATGAATAGGGATAATGACCAAGAGGATCGAATGGCCTCTATGTGTAGATGCCTAGATCATCTTTGGCCTAAAACAAAAAAGGCAATTATGGATGAGATCTTACAAAAAAAATTCTTGGAGGAAGGAGAATGCACATCATTTGGCTGCCTCTACTGTAGCTCTACTATTAATTTTGCAAGCCTTCCAATCAACCATGGAAAAAGCATGGAAAATAGAAAAAGCAGTGTGCTTACATCTGGAATTGGGTCTGTTTTCCTTTGTATGTGAAAATGTTGAAGAGAGAAATAGGGTTTTGGAAACAAGACCTCAGTCCTTTTTGATACATCCGCTAGTTTTGAAATCTTAGGTACCTAGCACCTTACCCCCAATGCCTCCCTTTTGATTCTTGTGCTTTCTAGATGCACATTGTCGGGCTCCCTGTGGAAGGAAGACAAAAGGAAGTCATAAAGAGTATTGCAAAAAAGTTGGTAGTGTAGAGGGTATCAAAATTGAATCAGAATGGTTTATCGAGTACGTTAGTTTGCAAGGCTAAAGTGAACCTTAATGTAGAATCCCCACTAGAATTTGGGTTGATTTATAGCTTCAAAGGAAATGAAATATGGCTGGATTTCCACTACGAGAAACTGCCTACTTATTGCTATCTAGCGGAAAGATGGGACACTATGCCCAAAATTGCCTAAATATTCTATATATTGAGGAAGTCTTTGCAGACAATGAAAACCAATTTTGTGGATCATGGTTGAGGTCTGTAAAGGATAAAAGGGTATAATGGTCTTCAAGGGTATTTTGATATGTATATATACTATTTATTTTCATTAATAAAGTAAGCTATTCTGCTAACATGGTATCAGAGCTAGGTTAACACCTAAACCTAGATCTAAACCCTAAAACCATCACCGACCACGTCTGAACCCTAGAATCACCTCCGGCAAACCCAGATCCAGACCCGACGGACCCAGATCCAGGCCGGCGAACTCAGATCCAGACCCGACGGACCCAGATCCAGGCCGGTGGACCCAGATCCAAGCCGGCGAACCTTGATCAGGCTTCGCCTGACGTCGCGAAGGGTTTGCGACCCCCTGTCAGGCGTCGCCTAACGTCGCTAAGGCCCAGCAACCCTCTGTCAGGCATCGCCTGACGTCGCTGAGGCCCAGCGACACTATTCCAGCCGGCGACCTACTATTCCAGTCGCGCCTACTATTCCAGTCGCCCAACTCCGACAACGCTGCTCCAAGCCCGGCGACCTAGTACCGACGTTCCCTGAGACTGCTGGTTGAGAAAGCGACCCTTCCTTTGATGGTTGCATAACCTGTGTCACCTGATAGCAACGATTTAAAGTTCCATCGTGGGATAGGTAATCTGAGGTGCTGATGTGTTTGAGGAGGGTAGAGGAATATCTGCTGGTACTGATTCATAGATGAATTCATGACTATGGTTGTTCATTAGGTGGAATTTGGCTGTTATTGTGATATTTTGTTGATGTTCTTTGGGTATTGGATTGTGGAGTCTTGGCAATTGAATGTTGGTGTTGCAATAGTCTGTGGGGTTTTGTTATTGTTTGCTTGACTTTCAATTTGCTGGTCTTAAGACTGCTCTGAAATCCTTGTGTTATGGCGGATAGCAAAGAGAAAAATAAGTGAGGTCAAATCTGCATCCTTCTAGTCAGAGTGAAGAAGGAAAAGTTAGCTGGTGTCTCTAATTATCAGCAATGGAGGAGAATTGTGGTTGTGGTATTAAACTGGGAGAGAAAAACATCATCATCTAACTAGTGAAAGGTCTGATGCTGATACTAAATGATATACCGTAGACGCTAGATTCTGGACAAATGTGGAATTCTATGGAATCTCAAGTGGCTGCGTTGGTTACACATGTTACTACGGTTAAGGACCTATAGGATACTTGAGTGTCCTTTATTCTGGACAAAACAACCTCTCAGGGATTTATGAAGTGTCACAGGATTTCTTTAGAACAGACATAAAAAGGCCAGCCTCTTACTCAATTTTTGCTGATTTTAAATGAATGTATGAGGGCTTAATTACCTTTTGCCAATACCTCTAATGTTGGTAAGATGCAGGAGCAGCGAGAATAATTGGCTGTTATGGGATTTTGGGAGCACTCGGACTAGAGTTCGATGCAGTTCGTTCACAAATTCTTGGAGGAAACACTGTGGCTTCGCTAACGGAAACATTCTCTCGTGTATTAAGGGTCTCACGTGAATCATCTAAGGATAGATTGCCCACAGTTGATAGCTCAGCTTTAGCGACACAGGGGACCGTGGCGGTCGAGGTTGTGGTAGTAATCGTAGTGGACGTGGCTTGGGTAGTGGCAGTAGTGGCCATGAGTTTGGTAGAGGCCAATCACATTCATATAATGGTACATCTGGTGACACAATGAATAATACTAGTTTGGCACGTACATGTTTTATTGTAGTGTTCCTGGACATATCAACGTTTTTGTTATAAGCTACATGGAAGGCCCTCTCATTCAGCTGCAGCTAATGTAGCCAATGCATCAGAACCGGGTGTTTTCTCCACAGTCACTTGAAGGAGGAACACTGATTAGAATGTCTAACGAGGAACATGCAAGATACAATCAGTTCCAGATTTCTCAACCAGTTTCGTCCTCCACGGCTACTTTTGCTCAAACAAGTAATGCAACAACGTGTCTTTCATCTACCTCTCGCCCTTGGGTCATTGATTCAGGTGCTACTGATCATATGACTGGATCTTCAAGTACTTTCTCTACCTTTCATGAGTCTACGTCTAGTGTCAATTAGTTGATGGCTCTCTATCCACAGTAAAAGGGATAGACACTGTTCCACTAACATCCTCCATATCTTTATCTTCTGTCATGTACCTCCCAAATTTCCCGTTTAATCTTATGTCCGTCAGTCATTTTACCAAAGAATATAACTGTTCTGTAACCTTCTATCCCGATTTCTGTGTGTTTCAGGATTTGAAGACGAAGAAAACGATTGGTAGAGGACATATGTCAAGGGGTTATATATTTTTGATGATGCTACCAGTGTCGCTTAT
This sequence comes from Psidium friedrichsthalianum, assembly GCA_019149425.1. Taxonomy (NCBI): domain Eukaryota; kingdom Viridiplantae; phylum Streptophyta; class Magnoliopsida; order Myrtales; family Myrtaceae; genus Psidium; species Psidium friedrichsthalianum. Next base: position 1,425 of record JAGVVM010000600.1, on the reverse strand, counting down.
TCAGCAGTTTCTCCACATCAAGTTCACTGTCGCTTGGGACATCCCTCTTTGGGTAGTTTTGAAGAAGCTTGATTCCCGATTTCATTCTTTCTAGTATTGAGTGTGAGTTGTGTCAGTTTGGAAAATTGCATCGTATTAGTTATAGTCCAAGAGTCAATAAACAGGCTTCTCAGCCATTTGCTTTAGTTCATTCTGATGTTTGGGGTCCATGTACCTATCACTTCGAAGCTGGGTTTCAAGTACTTTGTTACTTTGTAAGATGACTATTCAAGAGCACTTGGCTATATCTAATGAAAAGTCGTTCTGAGTTATTTTCTATTTTTTGTGCATTTGTTATGAAGTACGTACTCAATTTTCTACCTCTGTTTGTATTCTTCGAAGTGATAATGCTAAAGAGTATTTTTCCAAAACTTTCTCTGAATTCATGTCCCAACGGGGCATTCTTCATCAATCTTCTTGTTCGGATACACCACAACAAAATGGTGTAGCTGAAAGAAAGAATCGTCATTTGTTAGAAATTGCTCGTTCCTTGATGTTTGAAATGAAGGTAGATAAATCCTTTGGGCTGACGTTTGTATGACTGCATGTTATCTTATCAACGCATGCCATCATCTGTTCTTAAGGGTGCAATTCCTCACTCCTTGCTTTTTCCTTCTGACCCTTATTTCATTTGCCACCTCGTATATTTGGTTGTGTGTGTTATATTCGTGACCATCGCTCTGGACTTTCCAACTTGATCCTAGATCTATCAAATGTATTTTTTGTTGGGTATTCTCGTACACAGAAAGGTTATCGTTGCTATTGTCCCTCTTTGCATAAGTACTTCACCACTGCAGATGTTTCCTTTTCTGAGTTTACTATTTATTCTATATTCCAATGAAGGCTTCTACAGTGGATGATGATTCTTGAATATGTTATTATGGAATAACACCCACTTCGAACCCTCCAGCTATCCATCTACCTTCTAGTATGTTTACCAGTAGACATTCTCGTCAACATGTGGAGTCCCCTGCATATGTACCTCCCCACCTATCTCGTCTTCTTCGTCTTCGGCACCTGAGGTAAGTCAGTCCATGCTGATCTTGTATTCCTATTGCACATCGTAAAGGAGTTCGTAATTATACCAAACCCCTATTGCACAGTTTATCTCATATTCTAGTTTATCTGGCATTTTGTCGAGCTAGTCTAAAGACCATTGATACCCATTCTATCCTAAAATTGTTGCTGAAGCATTATCTAGTCCAGGGCTGGAGGGCAGCTGTGGAAGAGGACTATTCGCACTGTAACAAAAAAATCAAGACTTGATCTTTTTCCTCTAACTGTAGGGAAGACGGCTTAGATGTAATTGGGTCTTTTCTGTCAAGGTTTACCTTGATATTTTTCTTGCTCTGTCTCAAGGCTGACTGGTTTTGCGAAAGGGTATGG